>JAVJIF010010660.1:0-97694 GCA_038442645.1 Agave tequilana
GTGTTAGTCAACTTTGTGATAAAGGTTTTGATGTTGTTTGTGATAATGTTGCTTGTAAAGTTATTGATAGAATTTCTAATGTTTGTGTATTTTCCGGTTTTTCGTGAAAGTAATGTTTATATGATTGATATGTTGAATATGTCTTGTAAATTACTTGTTTGAAAGCCCTCGATGATGACTCCTTGGTTGTGGCATAGGAGATTAGGGCATATTTCTTTGGATCACATTTCTAGGTTAAACACAAAGGAAATGGTGAAAGGTATTCCTTACTTGAATTTTGAAAAGGACCGAGTTTGTGACGCATGTCAATTTGGGAAACAAACTAAGTCTTCTTTCAAGTCAATAAGGATATCATGACATCACGTCCTTTGGAGTTAATCCATATGAATCTTTTGGCCCTACACAAACCAAAAGTTTAAGTGGGAATAGATTTGCTTATGTTTTGGTTGATGATTTTCAAGATTACTTGGTTTTCTTTCTTGAACATAAAAGCCAAGCATTTTCATATTTCCAAATTTTAAGAAAAGAGTTGAAAAAGAAAAAAGTGTTTCGATTTTGAGAATAAGAAGTGATAGAGGAGGTGAATTCATTAACCAACCCTTTACCACTTTTTGTGATGAACATGGAATAAAGCATGAACTTTCTTGTCCTAGAATCCACAACAAAATGAGTAGTAGTTGAACGGAAAAATAAACATTACAAGAGATGGTTAGGACAATGCTAGTGAATATGGTCTACCACATTATTTGTGAGCCGAGGCCGTAAATACATCATGCTACATATCAAATCGTGTTTTCTTGTGTAAAAATACAACTAAAACTTCTTTGAAATGTATTTTTCTAGAAAACCTAAGTTTCCTATTTTAAAGTTTTTGGTTGCAATGCCTTTGTTTTAAACACAAAAGATTTTTTAGGAAAATTTGATCCTAAATCTTATGAGGCTATTTTGTAGGTTACTTAAACACTAGTAAAGCTTATAGAGTTTTCATTAGATCATCTTTGACTATTGAAGAGTCTATTCATGTTAAGTTTGAGGAATCTAACAAGTTGTTAAGAATGTTGTAGAAATAGATGCTTTGCATGAAGGCTTGGAGAAAGTCACCTTGGAGGATGCTTCTACCATGGGAGACAAGCCAAGGATGATGATGGAAGTGAAGCCAAAGTGGTGGAAGAGGCCCAAGGAAATGAACATCAAACAAATGAGGTGGAGCCTACTCAACCACTACCTAAGGATTGGAGATTCAACCCTCATCATCCCAAGGATCTCGTCATAGGTGAAGTATCAAAAGGGGTAACTACTCGCTCTAAAATTCAAGATTATTGTGGCCACTTTGCATTTATTTCACACCATAGAACCCAAAAATGTGCTCGAAGCCGAGGCCGATTCATATTGGTTGCTAGCCATGCAAGAGGAGCTCAATCAATTGAGCGCAACCAAGTTTGGCACCTTATTCCTAGGCCCCACGATAGACCAACAATTGGTACTAAGTGGATCTTAAGAATAAGTTGGATGAATCGGGTCATGTAGTTAGAAACAAGGCTAGGTTAGTTGCCCAAGGTTACACTCAAATCGAAGGGATCGATTTTGAAGAAACCTTTGCACCCGTAGCACGGCTTGAAGCCATACGGATGACACTAGCATTTGCCTCATATAAAGATTTCAAATTATTTCAAATGGATGTTAAAAGTGCTTTTCTAAATGGATTTATTGAAGAGGAGGTTGTATGTTGAACAACCCCCCGGTTTGTTGATCCTACACATCCGGATTTTGTTTTTAAATTAGATAAAGCTTTATGGTTTTAAAACAAGCCCCTAGGGCTTGGTATGAAAGACTTTCCTCCTTTTTGATTTCAAATGATTTTAAGAAAGGTAAAATTGATACAACCTTGTTTACAAAACATGTAGAAAATGACATTTATTGTGCAAAATTTATGTAGATGATATTATTTTTGGTTCTACTAATGAATCTCTTGTAAAGCTTTTGGAGTCATGCATGAAGGATAATTTGAAATGTCTATGGGGGAGCTCAACTATTTCCTTGGACCCAAATCAAGCAAGGAAGGATGGGATCTTCATCAATCAAGCCAAGTACACAAAGGAACTAATCAAAAGGTTTGGGCTTGAAGGATCAAGAGTAAGCAAAACTCCCATGGCAACAACTACAAAGCTTGACAAGGATGAAAAAAGGTAAAAGTGTAGACATTAAATTATACCGTAGCATGATTGGTATCTTGCTTATTTGACGTCTAGTAGGCCGGATATTATGTTTTCCGTTTGTCTTTGTGCACGTTTTCAATCTTGTCCTAAAGAATCTCACATAATTGCGGTTAAACGCATAATTAGATACCTTAAGGGCACTATTGAAATGGGTTTATGGTATCCTAAAACCGGATTATTTGAAATGAAGAGTTTTTCGGATGCCGACTATGCGGGTTGTAGGGTAGATAGAAGAGCACAAGTGGAACATGTCAATTCTTAGGTAATTGTCTTGTATCTTGGTCTTCCAAAAGAAAAATTCGTAGCCCTATCAACCGCTGATTGGTAGTCAAAAGTGCATTTTTATCATCATATTTACCAACACATTTCATATTTATTCATTTTAATTCTGGCACATTTATTATATTTGTGATTTATTGTATGCAGGCTTCGAATTATTATTTTAACAATAAATAAAGCTTAAAGAGCCCAAAAGCCCAGATCCAAGCCCATGTTTGAAGCCCAGGTGAAAAAGCGCAAATACAAAGAGTCAAAATGCAAATACAAGGGCTAAAAGTTGCAAAAATCAGAGATTAGGGAAGGATAGACTTCTATCCAACCCTAAACACCTGCAAGATGAGGATAAAAGGCCAAGATAAAGAGGAATTTCGTGGAGAGAAGATTTGAAGAAATCTGGATAAAGGGTAACTTGATTACCAAGTTATCTCGAAAATCCAGATTAAAAGGCCAGGATCACACTTCTAGAAGCAGGAGCCCAGAGGAACGGACCAGGAGAAGCCACGCGCCAAAGCGCGTGGCCAGAAGCCACTAAAGCGCAGCGGATCCGCGGCAAAAGCCGCGAAAACGCGGCACTTTGATCTCATCCAGATCCCAGATTTCGTGGGCAGGTTTATCTAGGACTCCGGCCTTCTGCACCTATAAATATCCCCTGCAGTACAACGTACAGAGCGTCCAGCGTCCAGCAAAGGGCCAAGTTCAGATTTTTAGGGTTTCTTCTAGGTTTTCTTTTCTTTTTGTAATTTTTATGTAAGTGAGGGAGATGGCTTTGTTGAGGGTGACACCGACAGATGATTCTCTTCTCTTCCATTGTAATCAATAAAAAGGTAATTTTATTTTGTTCTTATGTCGTTGCTTTTCTTTGTTTTCTCTTTCTTTTCTACTGTGTTTCTTTTTGTTGATCTTTGACGAGCACGCGAGCGTTTACCGAACCACAAGTATACCGAAGATTAGTAGGTTCCAACGATATTCCATGGCGATGTTCTCCTCCTCGAGGCGTATCAACTCATGCTTGCCCAAGGCTTGATGACCTAATGCGACAACGGACTGAGTTCGATCCCAAGGTTTATACGTTCAATGCCTCCGAAATAAGGTAGAAAGTGTTAGGTTTCGCATATTTTCTCCAACCAAGGTTAGTTTTCTATTCTTTTCTTTTCTTTTCTTTTTTGTAGATCAAATCCACACCTCTCCAATATTCTTTCCCACAACTCATTGTAAATACCACTTTCTTTGTAAATACCATCGTGACTAACAAATTAACTAAAAAAGATAAATTTTAGAGAAACTTGCTTAACGCTTCTATCGCAGTCCCTCCTTGAGGATCACGACCCGCATAGCCCTGCTACCGCGGATTAGAACTGAGACTTGCACATCTATTCTTAAAACTAACATATAATATTTTGTGCAGGAAAATTCAGTCAACAAATTGGCGCCGTTGCCGGGGAGGACGGTAAGTTTATCTCTAATAAAAATTTAATTTTTAACTATTCTTTATTCTTTTCTGTTTGCAGGTTTGGAGAACAGGAAACAGAAACAGAGCAGCAGCAAGGACATACAGCAACCCAGTGCCTCTGCCCTCGAAGGCAGAGCACGAGGGCCTGCAAGTTTGCCGCGGAAACGCGGCAGAGCCGCGGATCCGCGGCAAGTGCAGTGAACTACTAATTCAGTTTTTTGCAGATTGCTGAAATTGAGATTACTGCTTACTGCTCTTATTTTTGGTTCTGTGATATACCTGTAAATTGCTAATAATTCAACAGTAAATCATTGGTTGTTAAAAATAAAAAGTGATTAGACGTTTGCATATTAGGCACGTGTCTTTTCAATTATTCTTTTTACTGTTGAAGAGTGCTGGAGAAGCAGGTACGTACGCATTGCATGTAGAATAGGATTCATCTCTTGGTTGATTTTCTGCTTTGAGTGGTTCTTATTTATTTATCTTGTACACTTGCACTAATTCATCTTAGGGCATAACCCATTAACAAGATAAGGGGGATTTCATCACCTTTCCTTAGCCCAAAAATCATATCCCGAGCACTCACTAACCCAAGCCTAACTTAAAAAATTAGTAGACGTTGGCCCTAGGGACATCTCAGACTCAATTAGGAGATTATCCTAAGGAGGAACAGTGCTGGAAGTTGACTCTTGCCAAATCAGTGTCTAGGAAGGGGATTGAGGGCCGAAAGCCGAAGTGTGGTGGTTATTTAATTAAGGAACGTCTTTGACGGAAAACCTCCCACCACTCTTGCCCTGACCTGGCTGATTAACTTGTGGTCAAAGTCTGCCACCCTACCTCCCGGGGACAGTCTAATCAGTTAGGAGTCGTCTAGGTCTAGGTCTACCCTAACTTAGGTTAGAAATTTTTCTTCTTTGTTTGTTTTCTTTTTGTTTTGTTTGTGATTGTGTGATATGGCCTATACAACAATTTTTTCAATTTTAATGAGGATCCATATTACACACCAACCTCTTATTCGGATATTACCAACCCGGCATATCATAACTTTGACCAACCTAGTGTGCCAGATTGGTCTTATCCGAATCATTACATGCCCCAGTCCCAATACTATGAACAAGATTGGAATAATCATCACTACTCTTCACAGAGTCAATGGGGATTCAATACCCCTGAGCCATATGGTCAACCACCTGTTCAACCATTATCTTCGTACACGTCTTTCCCACATCACCAAGGTTTCAGTCCTCCATTGATCTATTCGATGGGTTAGAAGAAAAAGTGGATCGGTTGCAAGATACAATAAATGATCAAATTTCTAGACTTTCAAACATTCTTGAGCATCTTGATAGGAACCAAGAATCATTCTGTTTAGAAGACCTTGATCAAAAATTCAATTTCATCACATCAATATGAACTTGCTCAATCCCAATCTTTGGACAAATTGGCTAGTTTTAATTTCAATGAGATTGAATTAGATTATGAATGTGAACCCGATCCCCAACTTTGCGATTCAGTTTCCATCTTCGAATCTATGTTGACTCCAGTATCCTTACCCAATTTGGACCAATTTCTGAGCCAACATTTATTCCATACCCATAGATCATGAAATTGAATCACCCATTTGATGATCATATTGAACTTGACCAATTGTGCAATTTTGAAAGTCCCATGGAAAAATTGGCAAGTTCCCATTTTTATGAGATTGAAACTAATGAGATAGGTGACCTAGATTCCCAAATCTATGATCAAGTTCAAATTCCCGAATCATTATTGACTCCTATTTTGTTATCCGACTTAGGTAATATTTTAGAGTCAGTTTGATTCCCACAACTATCATTCCTGAACTTGATTCACCAAATTGAGTCACATCCATTGTGGGAAAATGATTGTAGACTTGAGTTTTCAATTTCTTGACTTGGACCCACTTCTTGATCCTAGCCCGATTCCTGAACCTTTACTTGATTTGAGTTTCTTTCCTGAGTCGGTATTAGATCCTGAACCTATCATTCTTGAGTCCAAGTCAACCATTCTACAAGTCACATTCTTTTGTTGGACATAGGTATAGACCATGACTCTGTGATGATTTCCAGGACTGGTCATGTAAAGGGAGTAAGTTTCACGAGAGGATCTTCCATGATCCTATTCATTCTGGGGACTGTAAATATGTAAATAAAAAAGAGGTAAATAAAGGTAGGTCCCGTGAACTACCACATTATCTTGTTTGGGCCGCATTTCGTGGACCAATTAGACCACCTCCGGAACCACCACCTTAAGGTAACTTCCGCCTTCCCTTGTTCTGTTTCATGCATATATGCATTCATTCATACATTGAGGACAATGCATGAGATAAGTGGGGGTGGGTTTTACTAACATACTAACATAGGTAAAAACTAACAAAAAAAAAAAAATTGCTAATAAAAAAAAAAATTTAAAAAAAAATGTTATAAAAGGAAGTATTTTGACTTATTTTGAAAGAAATCTAAGTTAGTTTTAAGGATTAGAAAAATCACGATTAGGATTTCTAAAAACTTGGTCAAAATAAATAAATTGTTTAAATTTTTAGGTATAGGAGAGAAATTGAATAAATAATTAGTCTTGATTTTTACCTTAATGAAATATGCATACCAAATGCATATCTAGGATTCTAAGACAAAGACCTTGTGCCTCATAAAAAAAAAGAAAAAAAAAAAAAAGAAAAAGAAAAAAAAAATCACCAATTAAGCTGATACATGTGCCTCAAGAAGCATAAGTATTCATGCCTAAAGGTGAGTAAATAAAATAAAGTCCTTAGTTTTGGGGCCTAGTTCACTCGAATTTGAGTCCGCGGGGTGTTTTCTCACCTGGTGCCCTAAAGCCAACCGGTTTGGGAGTCATCGACTTTAAGTTCGTTACATGGGTGGATTAGAAAGCCTAAGAAGACTAAGAAATATAATATATGTATTAACACATCTAATAATCAATTAGTTAGGTATGAGGGCCTCAAGAAGCCTTGATAACTTATACGAAAGAAAATTAGATGAGTTATACATGCCAAAAATATATATATATATATATATATATATATATATATATATAATATATATATATTAAAATCTAATATCAATTAGTTAGGTATGAGGGCCTCAAGAAGCCTGATACTTACACGAAAGAAAATTAGATGATGTTATAAAAATAATAAAGAGGCATGAGAGTCCAAGTTAAGGAATTCCTAGATTCACAAGGGTGCGTATGACTTTTGGAAACGAAAAAGACTATATTAGAAATTCAATTTTAATCCTTACCTAAAATGAATAACAATTGACTTTATAAAGACTAGGTTTGAAGAATGAATAAAAATGATAATCCTAAAACTTATAGACTACTTAGTCTCTTCAATAATAATTCAAATATTTTCCTTTTTATGGATTTTGTGGGTGTAATCCGCTGAAAACCCTCACGAGACAACACTCGTCCTCTAGGGTAACCTAGAGGTTTAACGGCTTGTTGCACGTGCTAAGTGCAATCGTGATTCCTACGAAAGTGAGTTAGGTTAGATTAACTTTTCTTTTTCTTTGTTTTTACTCGAGGACGAGCAAAAAGATAAGTGTGGGGGTGGTGTGATTGGTAGTCAAAAGTGCATTTTTATCATCATATTTACCAATACATTTTCATATTTATTCATTTAATTCTGCACATTTATTAATATTTTGTGATTTATTGTATGCAGGCTTCGAATTATTATTTTAACAGCCCAAAAGCCCAAGATCCAAGCCCATGTTTGAAGCCCAGGTGAAAAAGCGCAAATACAAAGAGTCAAAATGCAAATACAAGGGCTAAAAGTTGCAAAAATCAGAGATTAGGGAAGGATAGACTTCTATCCAACCCTAAACACCTGCAAGATGAGGATAAAAGGCCAAGATAAAGAGGAATTTCGTGGAGAGAAGATTTGAAGAAATCTGGATTAAGGGTAACTTGATTACCAAGTTATCTCGAAAATCCAGATTAAAAGGCCAGGATCACACTTCTAGAAGCAGGAGCCCAGAGGAACGGATCAGGAGAAGCCACGCGCCAAAGCGCGTGGCCAGAAGCCACTAAAGCGCCGCGGATCCGCGGCAAAAAGCCGCGGAAACGCGGCACTTTGATCTCATCCAGATCCCAGATTTCGTGGCAGGTTTATCTAGGACTCCTCGGCCTTCTGCACCTATAAATATCCCCTGCAGTACAACGTACAGAGCGTCCAGCGTCCAGCAAAGGGCCAAAGTTCAGATTTTAGGGTTTCTTCTAGGTTTTCTTTTCTTTTTGTAATTTTATGTAAGTGAGGGAGATGGCTTTGTTGAGGTGACACCGACAGATGATTCTCTTCTCTTCCAATGTAATCAATAAAAAGGTAATTTTTATTTTTTCTTATGTCGTTGCTTTCTTTGTTTTCTCTTTCTTTTCTACTGTGTTTCTTTTTGTTGATCTTTGACGAGCACGCGAGCGTTTACCGAACCACAAGTATACCGAAGATTAGTAGGTTCCAACGATATTCCATGGCGATGTTCTCCTCCTCGAGGCGTATCAACTCATGCTTGCCAAGGCTTGATGACCTAATGCGACAACGGACTGAGTTCGATCCCAAGGTTTATACGTTCAATGCCTCCGAAATAAGGTAGAAAGTGTTAGGTTTCGCATATTTTCTCCAACCAAGGTTAGTTTTCTATTCTTTTCTTTTCTTTTCTTTTTTGTAGATCAAATCCACACCTCTCCAATATTCTTTCCCACAACTCATTGTAAATACCACTTTTCTTTGTAAATACCATCGTGACTAACAAATTAACTAAAAAAGATAAATTTTTTAGAGAAACTTGCTTAACGCTTCTATCGCAGTCCCTCCTTGAGGATCACGACCCGCATAGCCCTGCTACCGCGGATTAGAACTGATTCCTCGCACGATCTATTCTTAATCTAATATTCTAATTTTTGTGTGCAGGAAAAATCAGTCAACAACCGCCGAGGCGGAGTATGTTGCAGCCGGAGCTTGTTGTGCACAAGTTCTTGGATGAAACATACTCTCCTTGACTATGATTTACACTTTGATCATGTTAAAATATTTTGTGATAATACTAGTACTATTCACATGACAAAGAATGCAAATCAACATAGTAAAACCAAACACATTGACATTAGGTATCACTTTCTTAGAGATCATTATGAGAAAGGTGATATTGATATTGATTATGTTTTCTACCGATTTTCAACTTGCCGATATTTTTACTAAACCTCTAGACTATGCTAGATTTTCATTTATTTGTGGTGAGTTGAATGTTTGTATTATGGATTCTTAAAATTAAAAATTGTTTTCAATTGTTTTGTTTAACCCTTTTGATGTATGACAAAAAGGGGGAGAATAAGTTTGTTGATATTTCTTGATATTTGGAAACTAAGTGTTTAAGTTTAAACTTTCTAAGTTTGATACTATTTGAGTTTCATTTCATGAAGAAAAAGAAAGTTTGTGTTTATTTGAGTTTTTGGACATGAAAAAAAAAAAAAAAACTATTGTGTTTGTTAAATGCTTTATGTATGCTTACATAGCTTTTCATATTCATGATAAATACATAGCATTGTTTGAGGGGGAGCTTTCCAAGCTTTTCCTCCTTTATTTGTTTCAATAACTTATATGTTTTGTCATCATCAAAAAGGGGGAGATTGTTGGCCCAAGGTTACAATCACCCTTGTTTAGTGTATTTTGATGATTACAAAACATATTAGTTATTTGTACTAATAACATTTGTTGTTTAAGTGTGTTTTCAGATTTCTATTCATACTAGAAGTCTTCTCTCACAAATACAAGGTTTTGGACTCAAGTCAACTCAAATTGGGCTCAAGATGCAAAATTGAAGATCAAGTGAAGATAGCCCATCTTGAAGCATTGCCTTGAAGTCCTTTAGAAGTTTGTAAGTTTAGAATGTTAAAGTTTGAATATAGGAAATTTGGCTCTAGGATTTGCACACACACTTGTTTCATGTATTTCCTATGTTTTGAAAATGGTTATTGAAAATGGTTATTTCTAAGTTTTATGCCTTAGTTTATATATACATGTACCAAAGCTTTATATCTTTAAAAACTTGTTTAAAACATGTGTATAAACTATTTTCTGCATAATACTTAGCTATATGTATTTTTAAAATATTTATCAAAATTTTTCTAACTCAAAACAGCCCAGTTTTTCAGTTTCAGGCAACATCGGTCGACCGGCCCGGTCGACCGGTGCTGTGTCTGGACATGCACTGTTTGTGCATGTCCGTCGGTCGACCGGACGGTCGACCGACGGAGAGCATTCTGCTCTCGGGAATTTTCGGTCGACCGGACCGGTCGACCGGAAGAAGGAAACTGTGTTTCCTCCTTTGGGTCGGTCGACCGGACCGGTCGACCGGGAGCCAACGGCTACTTCCAGCTAGGCTGGCGGTCGACCGGACCGGTCGACCGCCAAGCCTGCAACTTAGCAACGGCTCTTTCCTCTTTGGGCAGTTCTGAAAAATCTGTTTTTTGTTTCAGCTTTAACAGATTTTTGGAGATTTGTTGGGGAGCTTTTTCAGAGAAAATAAGACAAAAATAAATTGTTTTTAACCTATTTTTAAGCCTATAAATAGAGGAGAAGTCTCTCTTGCATTTCACTTAGAAAAATCCTCAAGTTTTCATTGTTTTCAAAAGAGAAAAGAAAAGAGTTTAAAGCTTTCATTTCAATTCTTTTGAGCTAGTTTTCAGTTGTGTTTGATTGCTAATATCTCTCTACAACTGAAGTTTTTCTCACCACACTTCATAGAGCCAAAAATCCTATACTCATTCTATAGTGAAGTTGTAATTGAAGTGAGAGTGTTTGTAAAAGAGATTGAGAAAAGTGTAGTGATCTTGTTGTGATCACTTGGTTCTTGTAATCCTTTCCTTGTGGAGCAACCTCTTCGGTAGAGGTCCTTTGTACTTGGTGGAGCTCGGTGCTCGGTTTTTGGTAGACCAATTGTTAAAGGCATCCTCGGTGGATAGTGGAAACCCTTCACGGAGGTGAAGGCGGGGACTAGAGCAAGTGTGCTCGAACCTCGAAACAAATCATCTTGTTTGCGATTGCCTTGCGTTATTCTTGCTTTCAATTTCTCTTGCTTTATATTGTCTTGAATTATTTGCTTGAGAACTAACCCTCTACTTGTGCAATCTTATCTTGTTTACTTTACTTGCTATACTTGTTGTGTTACATTGTGTGCATTTCATTTCTCATCATCATACTTGGCATTGATCGATCACACCTCAATACAACACGGTTGCATTGCGCACCTCTAACCCATTTTAAGGGGAATTGGGAGGAAGGAGTTCAGAACCTCGCAAAGGGTATTCGGCTCTTAGTCGTGTTTTGAGAGATCGTTGCATCACTCATTTTATTAAAGTTTAAAAAGATCATTAGATTAGCATTCACACCTATTCACCCCCCCTCTAGGTGTTTTTTCATAGGCCCTGGTGCTCTGCCTTCGAGGGCAGAGGCACTGGGTTGCTGTATGTCCTTGATGCTGCTCTATTTCTGTTTCCTGTTCTCCTAACCTGCAAACAGAAAAGAATAAAGAATTAGTTAAAAATTAAAATTTTGTTTTAGAGATAAACTTACCGTCCCTCCCCGGCAACGGCGCCAATTGTTGACTGAGATTTCCTGCACACAAAATATAATATTTTAGTTTTAAGAATATGATGTGCAAGTCTCAATTCTAATCCGCGGTAGCAGGGCTATGCGGGTCGTGATCCTCAAGGAGGGACTGCGATGGAAGCGTTAAGCAAGTTATCTCTTTTTTTTCTTTTTATTATTAGCAGTGGTATTTACAATGAATAGTATTTACAATGAAGTGAAGAAAAGAATTGTGGAAGATGTGAATCAAAACTAAAGAAAGAAAATAAAGAAAACACGTACGAACCTCTTCAGCCTGCTTACCTTTGATCCGTGCGATGATTTACCTTTTCTCGGAAGACTTGCAAGTATGGCGTATTGGAAGTTAATCGCCATAAGCCATCAAGGGATCTTCGTTGGCTAGGCAGTCTCGAAGCAGTTGGGTCTCATTGTTCACAAGGCATTAGAGAACAAATAGAAGAAAGAAATAGAAACAGATAAACACAAGAATGAACAAGAGATGAAAAACATAAAATAATAACAAAAACGAACCTTAAACGGATTTCATTAACAATGGAAGATAAGCGGGCTTATACCGCTGTCACCTCAGTACAAGCGAAGACTCCATCCTCCATGAAAGTTTCCTCCACTCTCAGTTACAAAATTTACAAAATAAAAACGAAAATAAAATCTAACCTAAAAACTAAACCCTAACTTTTGGCCCTTGGCTTGCCTCTGGACTAATCTGTACGTTGCACTGCAGGGGGTATTTATAGGTGCAGAAGGTCGAAGAGTCCCGGATAAAGTCGCCCACGAAATCTGGTATCCAGATAACATCAAGTGCCGCAAAATCCTGGTTTTTGCCGCAATTTTGCGGCAAAACTGGCTCTTCTGGCCACGCGCTTTGGCGCGTGGCCTCTCCCGATCCGTTCATCTGGGCGTTTGCTTCTAGAAGTGTGATCCTGGCTCTTTATTCTGGATTTTCGAGATAACTTAGAAATCAAGTTACCTTGATCTCAAATATCTCAAATCTTTTATCCACGAATTTTCTTCTTATCTTTGGCTTTTATGCTCATCCTGCAAGAGTTTAGGGTTGGGTAGAATTCTATCCTTCCCTCATCTTTAATAATTGCAACTTTAGCCCTTGTATATTTGCACTTTGATATTTGCACTTTGACTCTTGGGCTTCAAATATGGGCTTTTGGGCTTCATTAAGCTTTATTTATTATTAAAATAATAATTCGAGGCCTGCACACAATAAATTATAAATTATTAATAATTGTGCAGAATTAAATGAATAAATATGAAAATGTGATGGTAAATGTTATGATAAAAATGCACTTTTGACTACCAATCAGTACCGTTGAACTGATTGCAGAAGTAAAGACTGAATACAAGTCTTGTAGACGTAGGGGTCATGTTGCTCTAGAGACGCCATCCTCACTCGGAGTGGGGGCACATCTATTAATTTGCTGAAGAAACGCGGTCTCTAGAGGGAAGCGATCTTTGAAGTGAAGACTTAGCTCTCACCCTGTTAACTAGACGCAACTCTAGTCTTACTGAAGAGATGCGACCTTGGAGGGATACAGTTTTTGTTAAATGCGAGTCCCGCGTTTTGGGTGCATTGCCACGTGTCCGACGGAGTTGAGGGGACATCCTTCCTTTGACGCGTGAAATTCGCGTCACATTTAAGACGCATGCCACGCGTCGGACAAGGATTAGGCCTCGAGACATGCGTCGCGTATCTCTGCGGATCACTGTGCCTATAAAAGACAACAGTCTTTCAGGAGTCATCATTAGACTCTTCTTCTTCTTTGTTGAGCTTTTATCGAGGGTTAAGAAAAGCTTAAAGCTTTTTCTATTTTCATCATCTTCAACACCGATTTCACGATTGCGATGGCACCAAAAACTAAGCATGTTGCTTCGTCCTCGAGTGCTGTTGCCTCTGAGACTCAAATGAGCGGTCCTTCCACGTAGGAGACCCCCATTTCAGATAGTAAAACCATCTGATCTGGTCTCCGCCATTGAAGAGGCTTAAAGAGCTCTCTTAGCTCTTAAGTCTCTTTTAAATATGAAACCCCAACGCGAGGCTCATGCCAGTGTTTGATTTTCAGACACGGCTCTTGAATTGGTAGGCATAATGCGGGTTTGACAGCCTCCGTATCTTTACTTCATCAACTTGAGTCGGTATCTGTTTTTTGAACGCTGGCCTCGTTGAGCCCTGCGTTTTGAGCTCAATACTCAA
This sequence comes from Agave tequilana, assembly GCA_038442645.1. Lineage (NCBI taxonomy): Eukaryota > Viridiplantae > Streptophyta > Magnoliopsida > Asparagales > Asparagaceae > Agave > Agave tequilana. The sequence continues at coordinate 13,797 of JAVJIF010010660.1, forward strand.
AATTTTTCTAAGTATGGGAAGTTCAAACGCAGACTTCTTATGATTCTTGTGTCTTTAAGATCAGGGGCAAGTTTCAGTGATTCTCGCGTCTGAGTCTGACACTTAGACAAATTTCTAAGTTATGAATTTTGAAATGCGGGCTTCATGCAAGCCTTGCATTTTTTGAGTCTGGACGCAGATTTTACTGATTTTCGCGTCTAGGTTCATTCTCGCGTTTGAATTTCAAATACTTAGCCATTTTTTAAATTTCTGACTAAGTGTCGTTTTCATTGCAATGCGATACTCTTCCAGCCCCTTATCTAAGAAGTACCACTTTGGGCACGTAGGTGGCGCTGATCGTAATCTGACCTTCGTGCTTCAGAAGACTGCCCCTGTATCTCAAACGCGGGTGTGACGAACTCTGCGTCTGGGCCATCTCGCGTCTTATATCTTGGATGCAGGTATAACACTAGACCGCGTTCAAATCTGCGCTGGACAACTCCGCGTCTGAAGTTCACAACTTCAATCACATTTGCCTTTCAGCTTTTCTGTTCCTTCTTAAACAAAATTTTAACTTTTGGTTTTTTTCTTCTTGCAGGTTCTGGCAGTCTTAGTCAGTCTTCTGCGTCTTCGCTGGGCTCATGGGAGAATATTTTGACCATCCAGCTTGTTCGAGCTCTTGAGATATCCGTCAAGGCCTTATTGAACATGACACACCAGCACTGCCCTTGTTTTATCATGGTCACAGTGGGTATGGCGGTGGGTATGGTGTCCTTTGATGCCACAGGAAAGAGGATGTCACCAGTAAGGTCTCGGATCCTCCCTTTGCCAATTTTTATTATGAAAGATCCAGCTTTCTGGTGGCAAAATCTGCCATTAAGCGAAGGATTATGACCTACACCAGTTAGTCGGGTGGAATCAAATGTTCTTCTGCAGTTCAACCTTGAGAAATACCATTGTTCTCGGTTAGTGATGAGCTTCTTCAATGTTTACATCATGCATCATGATGTAATCAGTACTTGGTCGTCTCAACACTTGGTCAACTACGACATGATTCTGTGGAAGAAGAGAGGAACCTTTCTTCGGTACTCTTCTAAACATCTTGTATTTGGAGCAGTGTAAATGTCTTGAGGGGTGAGTGCAACCTTTCGCTGAGAGAGAGAGAGAGACTTCTTTATACTCCTTTATTGTAACACTCAATCTTATTGTATAAGAGAGCGTCTTGTATCACTTTCATATGTTTGAATATAAATAAAATTGATACTTTTTCTTGTCTTCTGATATGTCTTGAATTCCTTTTTTGCATTGAAAATCAAACACATAAAAGTAGAAACTCTTGACTTGCTAGAAATGTGATAATTATCTTAACAAGTCTAAGTTTGGGAAAATTTTGTTTCAAGAATTTAAGATTACTCTCAGAGGTGTGATATTAAGTTGACAGAAATATAAGCTAGAGGTGTGATATTAACTTGACTCAACAGGAGTTTCAGTTTCATTTAGAAAGACTGAAAATATTACCGTTATAGGTGTAATGTTGAACTTGACAATGAAGGGTAATGCTAGAGGTGTAATTTTAAACTTGGCATTAATCATCTCGATTTCGATAAGAAAGTTGAGGGAAAGTCATTGTCATAGGTGTATTATTGAACTTAATAATGAACTGGATGTTAGAGGTGTGATGTTAAACTTAACATCACTCATCTCAGCTTCGATATGAAAGCCTGTGACTGTCAGAGGTTTAATATTGAACTTGGCAGCAACTTAATTACTGTTAGAGGTGTAATGTTAAACTTAACAGTAATTTGTCAGATGTGTGATGTTAACCTGACAGTGGTTGATTTGCGATATGAGCAAATTTGAGGACTTGTCATTCTATTGATGAGAATTGGCAAGTAAAATTTGAAATGTCAGAGGTTTATTTTAACTTGACAAGAATTGGTTTACAATAAGAGCAATTTTGAGGACTTATGACTCCATGTAGAGGAGAGACAAGTGAGGTTTGTACTCGTTAGGGAGTATTAAAATTTTTCATTGTCAGAGGTGTAGTGTTAATATAGCAATGATTGTATTTGTAAACCTACCCTTCTATGGAAGAGAATTGGTAGGGGATGTTGGGTGGAAAGCTAAATGAACTGTCAGAGGTTTAATATTAATGTGACAATCGTTAATTTTCTGAGACATGAAAATTTGCCATTAGAGGTGCAGTATTAACATAACAGCGAGGATTTCTAATGAGTTTTGTTGTCAGAGGTTTAATATTAATTGACCGAATCCTCTGGGGATTGGAAAATCTGGTTTGTCAGAGGTTTAATATTAACTTAACAAATCCCAGTTCATTTCATTAGGAAGATGAACACAGGTATTTTTGTAGCCCTACCATTCTGTGGGTGAGAATTGGTAGGAGATTTTGGAGGAGAGGATGGGACCAAGTCCCTTAGGATTTTTAGCAAACCCTCAGCTATCAGCGGATTTGGTGTGCCTTTACTAACTACCGTTTGAGTTAGGCTAGCCATGCTATTCCCCTCAGCATGATAAGCTGTCGAAGATTTATGTTGGACTTAAAATCTAACATTTTCCTCTATCCTTAGCCGTCGGAGGCGTCAGATGTCAGTAGAAGAGTAACTAAACTAAAACTAAAGTTTTGCATTTTGTTTCTTCTTCAAATTTTACATCATGTATCATGATGTAACCAGCGCTTGATTAGCTTGATGCTGATTGACCGTGAAGTGATCCAATGAAGGGAAGAAGCTTTTCTTGGATCTGAAGTTTTGATCAAAGTGCAGTATTAACCTGACCAGGAGAAGAGTGCGATCAAGGATAGTATTTCTTCAAGAATTTATCGTTGGTTGGCATTATGAGCGTATTACCGTCTGAGGTTATGAGGCGATATGCTCCATTTGAGTAGACCGGCTCTAGTACAAATGGTCATTCCCATTTGGGCTGAAATTTTCTTCTGGTCTTATGCGTCATCATCATAAGTGTAACGCCCCGATCCTAAAGATACGGAGACGTTATGACGACGTACATACGCGAGGTGAAAACACGCTCATGCGTACGTTAAGCCTCAGTACAGTACATAACCTCCATATAGACATGGGTCCCAGTATGTAATAAGTACAAGAATACCTGCAGAAATAGGTCAGCGATCATAATAGATATGAAAAATAGGGACAAATAAGATAACAGAAATAAATGCCCAGGATACCTATGAATAGGCCAGATGAGGAATCTCCTATGTCACGCCAAGGCACTCTCTGCTACTCCGAGAACTCGGATCTCCAATCTAGGCACGCAAACCCAGGATCGTCAGAAAGCGACCTAGTGAGTGGTAAAATGAAGGAGGCAGTAATATATACATATTAATACAAGCACGATACTAATATATAATACATGATGTGGTACAAGTGATATTATATCATAAGCATATAGGAAGCAGTGGAAATATATAAACATGTCATCTTTTGGTACCATCACTACCTAGCCGGTTATCATCAGGTCATGATTCTAATCATATCGAGTTTATATAATAAATAATGTTATTTAGCGGTGAAGTAAAAGCAGTGAACATGGTAGTGATGTAAATGAACATGCAGGTGGGCATATGCAATATGAACATGTTACTGTGTTGTGTCTAAATAGCATATAAGCAATGCAAAGCAGAATATATTGTAAGATCACCTAGAGGGGGGGTGAATAGGTGATGGCTAATCTAATGGTCACTTATGAACAATTAATGCGGAATTAAAACTAAGATGACCAAATAAAACTTCTTTTAATTAAACACTTATGTATAACACAAGAGTGTTGCCGAATTCCCCTTGCGAGGCTCTGGACAAGCTCCTCTAGATTCCCCTTGAATGGGTTGAGGTGCCGCGTTGGCTCTCTTGGTTGAATACTAGTGTTAACAACAATCCCAAGCAAGTATAGCAATTATGAGCACAAGGGTATATCATGCATATAAGAGATAAAGACTATAAAGTAATGCAAGATATAAAAGACAAAGAGAGAAGGAGAGATAGAGTGAGCAATCGCAAACACAAAGGGTTTGTTTCGAGGTTCGAGCACACTTGCTCTACATCCCCGCCTTCGACACACGAAGGGTTTCCACTATGCAAGATCCCAATGGATCTCTCCTCGGTGCCGTACACCTACAAACCCTCGGACTCCCAAGTCCCGTACACACGCAAGTCCACCGACTCGCCGAGGCCGTACCTCTACCAAAGAGTTCACAACCGAACTCCACACCACAACGAGCACACTTGCCCGTCTCCTCAAAGTAACAAGAAAAATCTCTTTGATGATCACAACACTTGATCACCTAAAGAGCACTCTCACTACAACACACCTATAGGAATATCTAGCAATGGATAGCTCAAGTGTGGTGTGAGAAAAGCAAGGAAAGACTATGGTGAAAAACTCAAAGAATCACTTAACACTCTCTTGATAAAAACTCTTCCTTTTGATTGGAAGTATTTGCACTAAAATCTTGTAGAGAAACTCTTCTAAAAGTATCAGAAAAACTGCTCAAGAAGTCTCAAAAATCTTAACCTCAAAACAATTGACAAAACCCCCTTTTATAGGCTGCCAGAAAATAGAGCCGTTGGGGCTGTGTCAGTGCTGTCGGTCGACCGCCGGTCGACCGGCCAACGGTCATTTTTCTGACCGTTGCAGCCACCGGTCGACCGGCTCGGTCGACCGATAACCTGGAATGAACTGTCGGTCGACCTATCGGTCGACTGGACATTTCCAGAGAGCAAGCTCTCTTGGTCGGTCGACCGACCCGGTCGACCGGCCACTGTGCTGACAACGTGCACAGGGCTGTGCACATCGGTCGACCGGACCGGTCGACCGGTTTGGCCTGTCAGCCAGTTTCCAGGTCAGAAAATAGGATTTAAAAATCTTTTATAAAATCCTAAAAATACATAGAAATTCTACAAAAATAGTTTTACCAATATACTTGAAAGAACAAACATGCTTGCACAAAATCAAGACATGTTATAGATGTTTTGGTCTATTTTTGTAACTTGGAAATATTAGCTCAATAACCAAAATGTATTTTTCCAAAACATGTTTTTCTAAATTTGTTTTTCTAAATCTTCATCAAATACAAAAACAAGATATTTGAGTTCATTTTAAAGCATAGTGTGTATGGATATGATCCACTACACAATCAATAAGAAATATCTATGTTTTTGATATAAAGCTCTAATCAAGATTTTGGTTTAAAGATATGAACTATGAAATACCAAAATCCAAGATAAATATTTTGTCTCAAGGAAAATCTTTGTTGTAAATAAAAATTCTTTTCTAAACATAAAAATCTTTTATGAAATCAATTAAATCAAGAGTTCTATCAAGAGTGTGTGTGTGTGATATAACTTGAGCAATCCACCACTATTCTATCCTTTACATTTTTACTAAAACAAAAATACAAATTCTATACCTAGACCCAAGTCTTCATCTTCTTGAAGTCTTCACTTGAAGGCTTCTCATCTTCTTGACTTGGTCCAAGCTTGATCCAAAAACTTCCTTGGATCACCACATGCAAGCTCCAAATCTTGTTCTTTTATCCTTTGTTGAGCTATGCACCTACTAAGATCTTGATCATGAATCTGTCACTAATTAAACACAAGATCATTAGTAACTATAACTGCATGAGTTGATCATCATCAAAACTAGGGTGAAGGGCCTTTGGGCCAACAATCTCCCCCTTTTTGATGATGACAAAACTCATGGAGTTATATATGCATGGATTAAAGTAAAGCTTCAAAGAAGCTCCCCCTTAACTCATGCATGACAAGAAATAATAGATATGGCAATAAAAGCACATGACATGTATGCAATGTAGGAGATGCAATCATAAAATCAAATCATAAATCAAATCTTTTGCTCCTAATTGCAAGACAACATATATGCATAAATACAAATCTTACTCCCCCTTAAGCAAGGAACCAAATACTTCTCCCCCTTAAGTAAGGAAATCATGAAATCATGCATATAAAATCACAAATTCTTCTCCCCCTTTTTGTCAATCATCAACAAAGGGTTCAAAGAAAAAACATCAAACAAATTTTTTCTCCCCCTTTTTGTCAAAAACAAAGAAATCAAGGAGGGTAAAATACAAATCAATCAATAAAATTTATATGCGATATAAATTCATGAAGAGGAAGACGTTAAGTTAGCTTCCCGACACATATACATTACATGAAGGAGAGATGACAAGCCCTAATTCACATAACGTATAATATGTCATGCATAAGAGGAGATGTGAAGCTCCCCCTACACACGTATATCATGAAAAGAAGAGTTGTCAAGCTCCTCAAATTATAATATACTCAACATGAATCTATATGTAGAAGAGATGTTAAGCTCTCCTTGCATATAGGAAATACAAATAAAAAAATTTTGAATTTTTCTTTATCAAAACAAAATTTTAACTTTTTCTTAGTAACAATAAATTTTGAGATATCAATTGTAAAATAATCAAATTTTGAATTTTGATACCAATTTCAAAACACAATGCATAAGCTTATTATGAAATACCAATTTGAAATCTAATTAAGCTTAGCATCAACAATCTTTGTGCTTTAAAGGAAATACCACTTGTAAAATAAGCACAAATAGATAACATATATGTATGACAAGATAATACCAATAGAAATTGATATAATTTGAAGGCATTCATACATACAATCAAAATATGGATATACACAATATGAAGTCATATTGATACCAATTGCAAATAACCAATGATACCAATTGAAAAGTAAGCATAAGTGTATACATCATATAATCTACCATACGAAGAATTCGAACTAGTTAAATGAACTTGTTTTAAGAACTAGTACGAGATCCTTTCATCAAGGAATAAGTTAAAAGGTTTTTCATGAAAGATCAATGAAACACAAGGCACTAAAAACACTCTAATCCATAAAGTCCATTTAATGTTTTCAAGAGATGTGAGTGTACTAATGTTATGTGAAGCATGGCATCATGAAAATTACAATAAAACTCAATATTCCTTTAAATTTTGAATTATCATAACTTTTAAAACCTTGAAAATCATCAAAAAAAAATTTTTATAAAAAAATGTTTCATAATATATGTATGTTTTGTCAATACAAGAAGCATACATACATATCTCTAACACAATTGAGTCCATATATATAGATTTGCATGAAAGGCAAATGACTCAAGAGGTATCCATGTATATCTTAATGTTTTGGCAAGACAAGCATATACATGAAATGAAAAACACATGGTCAAATCACAAGTCCAAAATGGGAATACAAGTTTGAAGATGTAATTATCATCAAAACTAAGCAATACAAGCACATCTAATGGGTTCAAATAGGCATTCAAGCACAAATATAAATAGATTTATTTGTAGCCCATAATATGTACAAGTATAAATCCTAGTGTTGATAAAGGTTAACATTCAAACTAATATTCAAATCATGAAGCATCAAATAAATTTTGAGAATATAAAAGAATTTATCCATAAAATCAAAAATAGGATCATGTGCAATACTTGAAGAATAGATAACTAGTTAAATGGATTTTTGACAAACTAGTTAAAGATCCTTCATAAATATGAAATCATATGTATTTCATGAATAATACTAAATACATAAAAGTTCAAGCACTCATATTCCATAAAGCTCAACATATATATTTTCTTAAAGATTGAGTGTTTCAAAGGTTATGTAAATAGTATCTACATGAAAATAGTCATAGAAGCCCAAATCAAATCATGACTAAAATTTTTATTTAACAACACACAAAAATTATTTGTATCAAAACAAATCATCTCAAAAAAAAATTTACATGGTATATGTATGAATTATACAAATCCAACAATATGCATACATATCCCAAATATTAAAAGAGTCTATTAAATGTTTGCATGAAGGCAAGAGACTCACGGGTATACATGTATATTTATTAGATTTGAATTAAACATGCATATACATGAAGTAAATCACACAAAAAAAAAATTGGCAAAAACATGTATAAAAGAGAATCATCAAAACTAGATTATACACATGCATAGAGTGGATACAAGTGAGCATGAAGTTCAATCATATATGAGTCAATTGTAATTCACTATGTGTACATGTATAGATACAAGTTTGATATATTCTACATCTAAGCATGTAAATACCACATAAAGCACACAAAATCTTAAAACATGAACATGCTATGAATATGATAAAAGTATAAAGCATGTACAAAAAAATAGGAGTTTAGAAGTTGTTACCAACTACAAAGCTCCAAGTATGGTGGTCTTTTCCACCAAAATTCCTTGATAGCAATGCAGCCAAAAGTTTGTCCATCATGTTCATTGCATTCGCTACCAAGGCACCAATCCTCTCACGTTTTGTGAGAGCCCTCACCTACATCAAAATCAAAAGGTGGGGGTTTTGGTACCCATGTTTTCTTGGGTCCTTTGGGTTAGCATTGTTATAAGGAACCCAAAATCTATTATATTTAGCAAAATATAAGTATGGTTTCTTATCAAAACAATATTTTGCTAGATGGCCTTTGCGGCCACAATGTGTACAAATGTACACCTTAGCATGATGCTTATGAGTGTGATTGTGATCGTGATGTGCACCATAAGCATGAGCATGATGTGTATGAGCATGAGCATGGGGAACTTGTTTCTTTTGAAACAAGGATTCCAACTTAGAATGGTTAAATGCACATGTGCTCAAATTAGAGCTCAAATTATCTATCTTATTTTTCAAATTATTAATCTCACTAGTGGAGGCATGTAAAGCATGGTGAGATATATGATCAATTTTCTTTTTTTTTTACAAACATCTTCTTTTTCTTTTTCACAAATCTTTCTTTTCAAAGTCTTGTTTTCTTGAAAAACAACTCCTTTTTGAGTTTCCACCAAAATAATCTTTTCCTTCAAAATAGTGTTCCCTTCACATAAATCATTTATTTTAGACATAAGGGAAACATTCTCATTTTTCAAATCATTATTTTCTTTTTCTAAACATGCAAGTTTATTTCTAAAAGAATCATTTTCTACATGCATGCAATCAATGTTCTTTTTCAAAATCTTGTTATCTTTTTCTAAACATGCAATGTTATCTCTAAAAGAGTCATGTTCATTATGCATGCAAGCAATGTCCTTTTTCAAAATTTTATTTTCTTTCTTAATTATGTCATATCTTTCAAGCAATAATTGGCATAAAGAATTTAGCTCATCATATGACATACTAGCATCCTCATCATTGGATTCGGTATTTACCTCAAGGGGGTCATCCCCTTGGACCATGTAGCACTTGTTGGAGGTGTCGCTTCCAACATCCGAATCGCTCCCCGCATAGTATTGTTCATTTTCGCCAAGGGAGATGAGGGTGTTCCATACTACAAAAGCCATATCAATATTAGCAACCCTACATAAATAATCATCATTTAGTGTGCTCTTTAAAGCATGTAGGGCTTTTGTATTAGCCTCAAGATTCTTACCATTTATACAATAAGCATTATTAGTAGTGGCAAGATATACATTATAACCTAGGGCTTTTAGGAATAATGACATCTTAACTTTCCAAATGTGGATGTTAAGAATATCAAAGGTGGGTGGTGACATAAAGTCCATGGTGAGGTGTGTGTGTACAACAAATATTGTGATTAGCCCAAATGTAGGATCTTTAACTCTTAGGTTGTTAGACCCTTATCAAGAGCACTAGCTCTGATACCAATTGTAAGATCACCTAGAGGGGGGGTGAATAGGTGATGGCTAATCTAATGGTCACTTATGAACAATTAATGCGGAATTAAAACTAAGATGACCAAATAAAACTTCTTTTAATTAAACACTTATGTATAACACAAGAGTGTTGCCGAATTCCCCTTGCGAGGCTCTGGACAAGCTCCTCTAGATTCCCCTTGAATGGGTTGAGGTGCCGCGTTGGCTCTCTTGGTTGAATACTAGTGTTAACAACAATCCCAAGCAAGTATAGCAATTATGAGCACAAGGGTATATCATGCATATAAGAGATAAAGACTATAAAGTAATGCAAGATATAAAAGACAAAGAGAGAAGGAGAGATAGAGTGAGCAATCGCAAACACAAAGGGTTTGTTTCGAGGTTCGAGCACACTTGCTCTACATCCCCGCCTTCGACACACGAAGGGTTTCCACTATGCAAGATCCCAATGGATCTCTCCTCGGTGCCGTACACCTACAAACCCTCGGACTCCCAAGTCCCGTACACACGCAAGTCCACCGACTCGCCGAGGCCGTACCTCTACCAAAGAGTTCACAACCGAACTCCACACCACAACGAGCACACTTGCCCGTCTCCTCAAAGTAACAAGAAAAATCTCTTTGATGATCACAACACTTGATCACCTAAAGAGCACTCTCACTACAACACACCTATAGGAATATCTAGCAATGGATAGCTCAAGTGTGGTGTGAGAAAAGCAAGGAAAGACTATGGTGAAAAACTCAAAGAATCACTTAACACTCTCTTGATAAAAACTCTTCCTTTTGATTGGAAGTATTTGCACTAAAATCTTGTAGAGAAACTCTTCTAAAAGTATCAGAAAAACTGCTCAAGAAGTCTCAAAAATCTTAACCTCAAAACAATTGACAAAACCCCCTTTTATAGGCTGCCAGAAAATAGAGCCGTTGGGGCTGTGTCAGTGCTGTCGGTCGACAGCCGGTCGACCGGCCAACGGTCATTTTTCTGACCGTTGCAGCCACCGGTCGATCGGCTCGGTCGACCGATAACCTGGAATGAACTGTCGGTCGACCTATCGGTCGACTGGACATTTCCAGAGAGCAAGCTCTCTTGGTCGGTCGACCGACCCGGTCGACCGGCCACTGTGCTGACAACGTGCACAGGGCTGTGCACATCGGTCGACCGGACCGGTCGACCGGTTTGGCCTGTCAGCCAGTTTCCAGGTCAGAAAATAGGATTTAAAAATCTTTTATAAAATCCTAAAAATACATAGAAATTCTACAAAAATAGTTTTACCAATATACTTGAAAGAACAAACATGCTTGCACAAAATCAAGACATGTTATAGATGTTTTGGTCTATTTTTGTAACTTGGAAATATTAGCTCAATAACCAAAATGTATTTTTCCAAAACATGTTTTTCTAAATTTGTTTTTCTAAATCTTCATCAAATACAAAAACAAGATATTTGAGTTCATTTTAAAGCATAGTGTGTATGGATATGATCCACTACACAATCAATAAGAAATATCTATGTTTTTGATATAAAGCTCTAATCAAGATTTTGGTTTAAAGATATGAACTATGAAATACCAAAATCCAAGATAATATTTTGTCTCAAGGAAAATCTTTGTTGTAAATAAAAATTCTTTTCTAAACATAAAAATCTTTTATGAAATCAATTAAATCAAGAGTTCTATCAAGAGTGTGTGTGTGTGATATAACTTGAGCAATCCACCACTATTCTATCCTTTACATTTTTACTAAAACAAAAATACAAATTCTATACCTAGACCCAAGTCTTCATCTTCTTGAAGTCTTCACTTGAAGGCTTCTCATCTTCTTGACTTGGTCCAAGCTTGATCCAAAAACTTCCTTGGATCACCACATGCAAGCTCCAAATCTTGTTCTTTTATCCTTTGTTGAGCTATGCACCTACTAAGATCTTGATCATGAATCTGTCACTAATTAAACACAAGATCATTAGTAACTATAACTGCATAAGTTGATCATCATCAAAACTAGGGTGAAGGGCCTTTGGGCCAACATATATGTGATACAAGGTGTACATGTGCATGAGTAGTATGCCACCATAGGTATCAGGTATTGTAGCAAAGTCTACAGGTAACATGATAGCGGATACAATAACATGAACAGGAACAGTAACAGGGAAGCAAGATCACAGTGAACATGAAAGCAGACAAAATAACAGGAACAGTAACAAGTTAGTATACATGTATCAGGCAAGTCATGTGATTGACACAATAGTAGAAATCAGTATCACCTGATATTTTAATCAATCTCTACCAGTGTCCCATACCACTGGCAGTTCATACTGAAGCCCGCACTCCAGTCGAACCCATCCGGACATGGCCTACGGGTACCATTATCCAGACGAGAGAGTGACCAAATAACAAGTGTTCCCAACGTCACTATTGTGTATACTGTTTTATTATGTTAATTGGAAACCCATGGTCGAGGAGTTCTTATCGGGTAAGTGTATCCCGTGCATACCCGGGATCACGGCCTTTATCAAACCCCTGGCTGCTAAGACCAGAGCCCTCCGCTAAGAGGGGAACAATAATCAAGTAACAATAGCTCATGGAGCAATACAATCGGTAGGTAGTACTACCATCCCCTGCAGTGGGAGAACAATATGGATCCAGTACATCACCCGATAAGATCTAATCAACCGTCAAGTCTCCCCCATACCCCAGTTATCATTATGATCTGATATGTCAAGTATCCAATGTAACAAGAACAAATAACAGTACATGATACGGGTAACATGATAACTGGACCAGAGATCTGTTGATAGCATAGAACAATATAATGGGAATCGGGAACAATATATCGGGAACAATATAACGGGAACAATATAACGGGATCAATAGATATGGAAGTCCACATATCGCATATCAACAGCTCTCATGTCCAGTATCGGGAATATCCATATCAGTAACAGGACACAATCATATAATATGAATACGGGAACATGGAACAATAATGCATGTAATAAGCACGGTGATCCATATGACAAGAAGATAAAAACAACACAGGCATGTGTAACTGTAATATGTAAGCATGACATATATGTGTATGATGATCGTGCTAATATGAAATGCAGTAGCCCGTGCAGTGATATGCCGAGAATCTATATAATGATGATCACAATATATGTGATGACGGTAGCCTGTGAAGTAGTGCATATGAGTAACTGATGTGACGTGTCATAGTATCGGTGCAACATGTATAAGTAATACCTATGGGCAGTGTCTACTATCATGTACAGTGAACTACATGTAATATATGTAGGAACAGTAGTCGACGGTGTCTTATAGTAATGGTGTCTAGCATGCATGTCTAGTACCAGTGGAGTGTCATAGTGTATCTGTGGATCAGTATGCATGTAACATGACTGTGATATAAGCCATGTCATAATGGTGTACACGAATATGGTGACAGGGTGGCCCGGTGTCAGTGGCTGTGAAGGTATGATGACTGTGTCCGGGTTGTCTCTGCTAGTATTTATTGGTAATCTAAGTGCCTTCTTATCTTTCTTCTAAATTAGGAAATACCTAACCATGTGCTAGGTTATTCCTATTACCATGCATGTCCACTTATTATCAGTTAATTATTATTAGGTATCAGGTATCAGTATTTATCCATAATCAAGATCTACTAATTCATTGCACGAAACATGATAAAAGGTAATTTAAAAAAATAAAAACACACACAAACTGGTCATGGGACAGTAGCTCTCGTTCCCACGGTCGCAACGGATCCAGAATCGCCTGAATCGGAGTCCGGATGCTCCCGATATTGCCCGAACGCTAAAAATCATAAATTGGGGTTAAATATGTAAATAAAAATATTAAATGCAAATAATAAAAAGTAACGGGGAGTTTTATGCAAAATTATCTTTTGGATGCGGGTAGACGGGTTAACGGGTCGGGTTTAGATCCACACCCAAACCCGTTTAACTTAAGTAATGGGTATCGGGTTATTGGGTTTAAAGGGTTAACGGGTCGGGTTGTTATTGGGTATTGGGTTTTCATAAACCCTAAAAGCTTATTGGGTTCACACCCATTTGTCGGTGTGAACCCACAACAGATGCAGCAGCAGCATGTGCTGCTGCTGCCTGCGCATAGCCCGGCCAGCAGCTGCTGGCCGGCGACGGGGGGAGGCCCGCCGGCGGCGGCCCCGGCCGCCGGCAGGGCGGCGGCGGTTCCGACCGCGCCAAAGCGCGAGAGAGAGAGGGGTGAGAGAGAGAGGTGATGAAGAGAGAAGCAAAGAGAGGGAAGGGACGAAACAGAGGAAGAAAAGAAAAGAAAAGAAAAGAGAAAAGAGGAGAAGAAGAAAGGGAGGAGAAAGAGGAAGTGGTGCCGGCGGGGAAGGCGCCGGCCGGGGGAGGCGTGCCGGCCGGGGGGAGGCGCCCCTGTTTTGGTTCGCCCAGAGATAGAGAGAGATTAGGGAGAGAGAGAGAGAGAGAGAGAGAGAGAGAGGAGAGAGAGTGGAATTCTGTGTGAGAGAGAGGATTTTTTGAGAGATAGAGAGAGGAAAGAATTTAAAAAGGCGTGAGAGAGAGAAAGGCGGTTGGGTGTGATTGACAGAGGCGGTGGAAGAGAAGAAGCTTGGGGAAGAAGAAGGGAAAAGAAAAGAAAAGAAAATGATTTAATTATTAAAATAATATTATTTAATTCGGTCCAAAATTCGACTAGGTCCGAACGGTGCTCAAAAATTACAGAAAATAGAGAATATTACGCTGAGACATAAGATGAAGACGGTTTGCAGAAACTCGATCCAGTTTGCAAATTAAAAATCCCGGAGTGTCTCGCCGATACGGGCGACACCGGTTTTGCCTGGATTTCGATAAATTCAGAAAAATCTCCAAAAATACCAAAACGTAGCTCATGTAATTCTAAGACACACGGTGAAAGCAAATTATCAAAATTCTACTCCGTTTGTGGAATAAAAATCGGAAGGCAGGTTATCGGTATCGGTCGACACCGACTACGAAGATTTTCCAAAATAATCCAGAAAAATTCCAGAAAATCCTGAAAAATTTAAAATATTAGAAAATGATTTTTGAAACTGAAATCAGCTCAATCGGACTACTACAGAGGTCAAATTAATTTTTGTACGTCGTATCGCGTACCGATACGGTGATACGTACACCAGGGATCAGGGGGTTACAATAAGTCTTCTGATAGCTAAGACAATGTCACCTTTCTTGAAAGTTCGCTTCTTGACTTTCTTATTGAAGGCTCTGGTAATTCGAGCTTGATAGAGATCGATCTGCTGTTGAGCTTGCAGGCGTTTATCGTCCAAAGCCTCCAGCTCTTGGAGTCGCAGTCGATGCTTCTCCTCATTTGTCATCTCTGCTGTCAAGGCGACACGTAGAAATGAGATTTAGATTTCTAATAGGAGTACAGCTTCACACCCATATACCAATGAGAAAGGTGTAGCCTTCGTCGGGGTTCGAACCGTCGTGCGATAGGCCCATAAGCATTCACCTAACTTGTCGTCCCAGTCACATTGGCTTTTCGAGACAGATTCTTGAGAAGTTTTCTCATAGTCTTGTTGAAAGTTTCTGCGAGACCATTAACGGCTGGGTAGTATGCCTTTGAGGACACACTCTGGATTCTGAACTTGTTGCAGAACCTCTGAAAAGCCTGGCTAACGAACTGGGGCCCATTATCATGAACAATCCGTCATGAAACACCAAAGCGGTAAATGACGAGATGTTTAACGAATTTGACCACGTCAAATGCTTTTATCTCCCTCAAGGGAACATATTCACCCATTTAGAGAAATAGTCGGTTAAAACTAAAATGAACCGATGTCCTTTGGATGAAGGTGGGCTGATAGGGCCGACCATGTCCATTCCCCACATCTCAAATGGCCAGGTTGAGGTTGTAGAGTGAAGATATCCTGGTGCTTGATGGATGAAGTCACCATGGACCTAACAGGCGTGACATCGTTTAGTGTAAGTGATGGTGTCAGGGATCATCTTAGGCCAATAATATCCTAGTCTTCAGAGTCAATCCCCAAGCTTTGGACCAGGCTGATGAGCTCCACACATGCCATCAAGCGCTTCTTTGAGTACTTCCTATGCCTCCTTTTGCGACAAACAGCGGAGAAGGATTTCATCATGCGATCGGCGATACAGTATTCGCGTGATCACATTATACTAGAATTTGGGGGCTTTCCTTCTAATGACAGCCCCCTCTTTGGGATCATCAGGAAGGATGTCATACAATGCATAGTCGATGTACGGGAATCGTCAATCCCTGAGTTCTAGACCTATTGAAGTCTCTAAAGCTTCTTTGACTTGACAATCTCCTGTCGGCTTTTGGTGATCTTCAAAAGCGGTTATTGGGTAATACAAGTCGCAGCTGTAGACAAGTATTTTCTCCACTACCCAGCTGGACGGGCCAAGGAGGCAGCAAGAGATGCTAGTGCATCTGCGTGCGCATTTTGCCGGCGTGGTACATGGTCGATGTAAAAGTTTCTGAATATTTCGGCCATAGAGATAGCTGCGTTGAAATAAGGTACTAAGTATTCATGCCTAACTTCATACTCTCCGCGAACTTGGTTAACGATGAGGTTAGAGTCACCTTATGCTTCGAGATTTTTAACGCCAATCTCATCGGCGATTTGCATTCCAATGAAGAGGGCATTATATTCTGCTACATTGTTAGAGCATGGCTCGGTTAATGAGAATGCACGAGGGATCACGTAGTTCTGTGGGGAGCTAGTACTACCCCCACTACTGCTATGACATGCCCTTGCAGACCAGTTCTCGATGCACCGTCGAAGAAGAGGTGCCACACCTGTCCTTCAAAAGATGTCTGGGTAAGATAAACTTCAGTGACCTCGTCTGGGAGATCCTCGTAAAGTTCGGTCATTCTCGGATCTAGATATTCAGCCAGAAAATCTACCACTGCTTGTCCCTTCATGGCTTTTTGTGGTGGAAAATGCATCTCATATTGGGAGAGCAGTATGGCCCATTTTGCCAGTTGACCATTTAGTGACGACGGCTTCGTTATGAACAACATTAAAGGGTTGACTTTTGATATGACATTTATAGTCTGACCCACCAAGTAGTGTTGCATTTTCTGGACGGCGAACACCAACGCCAAACATTCCTTTTCGATTGGGTTATACCGATGTTTAACTCTGATCATGGTTCTGCTCAGATAGTAGATTGCCTGCTTATGTCCCTGATCATTATTCTGGGCTAGTAAAGCTCCTAAGGAATGATCCATGGCTCGAACATATATCAGGAAAGGTTTTTCTGAAACCAGAGCTGTAAGGACGGGTGGTTGCGTGAGGTATTGTTTGATTTCCTCGAACGCTAGTTGGCAAGCATTGTCCCAGATGAATGAGACATCCTTCTTTATTAATTTGGTGAAGAGTTGGTATCTTCTGGAGAGATTTGAGATCAACCTCCGGATGTACGCTAGTCGCCCTTGCAATCCTTTACGCTCCCTGAGATTCCTTGGAGGTTGCATCTTCTGGACAGCGTGGACTTTTTCTGGGTCTAAGTGAATTCCTTTGGATGTCACCACAAACCCTACGAATTTACCGCTGGCTACCCCTAGGAAAGATTTGGTGGGGTTCATCTTCGACTGATGTGCCCGCATGATTTTAAAAACTGTCTTCAAATCTGCTATATGGTCGCCCCTGGCGTGATTTTTACTGCAATATCGTCAACGTAGCATTACACTGTTTTACGTATGTGTTCATAGAAAATTACATTCATAACTCTCTGATATGTTGCCCCAACATTTTTCAGTCCGAAAGGCATGACAGTATAGCAATATATCCCCAGCGGAGTCGCCATCTCTTATTTGGTGGGAAAATTGAAGATCGAAGTGTAAATTCTTTATTTGATGGTAAAGAAAATTACAACGGATCAATAATCCTTTTACAAGAAAGGGGAGATATTCAAGCTCAAATCTCCCCTTTATTTAATGCCGGGTTCTTGATGTGGCGATAGAAAGTGAATCCTGTTTTTTATTGACCGGGTGAACATCAAGACTTCTTGAAAATCTTCTCTTTGGATGGTGGACGAAGTAACACAACTTCTGTCCAAGAAGAATTTCAAAGAGACTTTAGGTAAGAATAAACTTGAACGCAGCAAGTTATAGAAGAGTTGAACTCTCTCTTTCTTTTAGCTGAAGATCTTAGTCCTTTTACGGCTTACAACCGAAGTTCTTCTGACTAGATTTCTCCCCCTCTTTCATAGCAAACTGGGCTATTTATAGAGATTTCAGGATAAAAGTGACCCCTGAAAACACTCTATAATGGGGGTTAACTCCCTCATTACGTGGGCAGTAATTGACCCAGTAATGAGGAAAGTTATAACCGAGACGCAGGGTTCCTCTGTAGTTGAAACGCGGGCTTTGGGGCTCGCGTTTAGCCATTGTGGTAATGCTTGAACTTCACATTTGGTTGAAATGTGAGCTTCAAGTTCTGCGTCAAGTTTTATGTGAGACGTGGGCTCCGGGCTCTGCGTCTTAGTTATTGTGGTAAAGTAGAGACGCGAGTTTCGACCCTCGCGTCTTGGTACTGTAGTGATGCTACTGCAGTAATACTGAGACGCGAGTTTTGACCCTCGCGTCTTGGTGCTGTAGTGATGCTACTGCAGTAATGCTGAGACGCGGGTTTCGACCCTCGTGTCTTTGTGCTGAGGTAGTGGCTATGATTAGCCCTGCGTCTGGAATTTGGACTCTGCTTTCTGATGACTTATCCTCAGTGATTTTTGGACAATCTACATAATCGACTAATCTGCATGATAGGTCAGCTAATCATCTGTTTTGGAGCATGAGCAGTTTTCAATTCGGAGTCGGTGCATGTTTCATTTTCTAGAGGAGTACGAATAGGATTTAGATTCTATTCAATGAAGATTTGTTTATAAAGATTGAAGCATCTAGAATTTTTCTAGATAAAGCAAATCAACTCATAATAGATTGATCAAGATTCTTCAAGCATCCAACGACCAATATCATCCCATAGTCCAAATAGGAGTCATATTATAAAATGTTAGCCCAAAGGCCCATCACTTTAGTTTTGATGATGATTAACTCATGTAGTTATAGTACTAATGATCTTGTATTTATTAAGTTTTAGATATTCAATAAAGATCTTAGTTGGTGTTTAGTTTCAATAAAAGATTCAAAGTCAAGTTTTGAAACAATCACATGTTGATTTAAGAGCTCGCGCTTCAATATCACATCAAGTACTCAAAGAGGAGTCTAGCTCATGAATCAAGTCAAGATGGAGAAGAAGATTTCCACGAAGACTTGAGTCTAAGTTTGTAAGTTTAAGATTTTTGTTTTAAGATAAAATTAAAGGATAGATTAGTTATGGATTGCTCAAGCTCATACACACACACACAAAAATATTTATATTATCTTTCATATTAAATAGTTTTAGTTTTTGGTTTAACCGTCTCGGTTCTGAGTTTCAAAAATACATCTTTCGGTTTCATAAATAGAATTCATCAAAACAAGTTTACATGGTTTATATACATATTGGATTCATCTATATACATTTATACTTCATATGCTTAGATAACTTATTTTGATGTATCTAGTTCATGTATTTAAGTTTTATTTTTATGAAAACTTATTTTGATTTTTATTGTCAAAAATAAGTATATATCATTTACTATGTGTATTGAGTTCTATCCATATACACTATGCTTCAAATGTATTTCAGTATCTTATTTTTGTATTTATACAGGTTTATAGAAAAATCAGATTTTCATTTAGAAGTTGGTTTTTGAAAAATACTGATTTTAGTTTATGCTTTAATTTCTATGTCGCAAAAATAATTCACATGTTTGCAATATGTGTGATTTTATATAACACATATTTTAGTTCATAGTATTTCAATAAACTTATTTTTGTGAGATTTATAGAGATTTTATGGTATTTAAAATAAATTTAAAAAAATTTTAAAATCTTGAAAAATGTGTTTTTGGGCTGTTTGCGGTTGACCAAAGACTAGCTTAATCGACCGACGTGCACACTGGCACGAGCCCATTGGGCGGTCGACTAGGTCAAACCAGAGAAGAGCTTTGCTCTCTGGTTTAGCCCGGTCGATCGACAGAGAGCTGTGCTCTTTGTATGCTGGGTGTGGTTGACCAACCAGTCGACCGACAACCTCAACGATCGAATTTTTGATGGTCGACCGGCCGATTGACCGACAATGTGGTCTAGAGCCATAACGACTAGTTTTCTGAACCTCTATTAAGAGGTCTTTTTGGTCAGCTTTTATACAAGATTTTGGAGAAGTTTTTTTGAGCTATTTTTTTTATCTTTACAGAGTTTTTCCAACAAAATTTAGAGCTTCATTTCCATATCAAAAAAGAAGTTTATCAAGAGTGTTTCTCTTGACTTTTTCAAAAGAATTTTTGAGTTTTTCACTTTCTCATCTATCTAGTTTTTCTTACAAAAACTTGAGCTTTTTCATTGCTATATACAATCCTAATAGGATCCTTATTGTGAGAGTGTTTGTTGGTGATCAAGAGAAGTGATCACCAAGTATTCCAACTTTTGTTATTTTGAGAAGTTGTAGCACTTGCGGCCTCGGCGAGCTTGTGGGTTCGCGTGTGCTGTTCTTGCGGGAATAAGTGAGGGACTTGCGGGTCCAAGAGTTCTTGAGGGAGCTCGTTGTAGATGTTGTGGCACCAAGTGATCTTGTCGGATCATTTTTAGTAGAAATCCTTCATTGCGGTGGGGATGTAAAGCAAGTGGCTTGAACCTCGAAACAATTCGTCCGTGTTTGCGATCGCTCATCTCTCTCTCAACTCACTTGTGTTTATATCTTGCTTACTCTTATTATTTACATCTTTATATGCTTGATATTTGCTTGTGCTTAATTGTTATATATGCTTGAGATTATTTAATATCTTGCATGCTCTTGTCTATTCTTTAAATGCGTGAAATTGTGTTTGTGCTCACACTAGTATTGAACCAAGAGAGGTATAGTATCACTTCAACTCTTACTCTAGAGGAATCTTAAGGAGAAGTTCAGAGCCCTTCATCGAAAATTCAGTTTTACTCTTTGGTTATACGTAGTGTGATAGTTTTAATTTGCATAATAAGTTTTTAATTCCGCATTATTTGGCATTTGATTAGCACATCACCTATTCACCCCCTCTAGGTGATCTACAAGTGGTATCAGGCTTGGTGCTCTTGATAGGTCTAATAACCTAGAGTTAAAGATCTTTTTGTTTGCTAATCACAATATTTGCATACACTTACATAGATTTTATTGCACCTCCTATGTCTGGTATCCTTAACTTCCAAAATTAGAAAGTTAAGAAGTCTTTGTATCTCAAAGTCCTTGGTATTCATATCTATCTTGCCACAACCAAAGAATCATATATTGTAAATGGCAAATATCATGAGGCTAATGCAAAAGCCATTCATGCTTTGAAACTAACCCTAAATGATGAGTATTTATATAGGGTTTCTAACTTTGATTCGGCTTTTATAGTATGGAACACTCTCAGCTCTCTTGGTAAACAAATATCATATGATAAAGAGAGACTCGGATGAAGGAAATGATACTTCCAACATATGCTACATGGTCCAAAGGGATGACCCCTTGAGGTAAAATCCGATTCTGAGCTTGATGATGATGTTAATATGTCATATGACGAGCTTGCATTGCTTTGTCATAAACTTTTAAAAAATATGATTTGTTGAAGAAAGAAAATGATTTCGTTTTGAAAGAAAATAAAACTTTGTTGAATAAAAATGATGTTTTGAAAAATGAGAATGTTTTCTTGTCTTCAAAATTGAATGTTATTTTTGAAGGAAATAATATTCATTGAAAAACAAAATTGATTCTCTTTGAAAAGAAAAGGATTTTGTTTTAAAAGAAAAGGAAGATTAATCTATTTCTTTTAATAGTCTTAAAAATGATTTTGATTCTCATTCTTGTCAAGTTTCTCATGTTATTATTCTTTATCTTCTATTGACAAAAATAAGTTTCATGTTTAGAAAAATAGAATTGATTGTTTAGGCTCAACTTTGAGCCAATGTGCTTTTAATCATAATAAATTAGAATCTATATTTCGTAAGTAATAAGTTTCACACATACATGAACATCCTACATGACATGCACATGCACACCATGCTCACACTCATACCATGCATATGTCTGCTAGAGTGTACATATATACACATTGCGGCCATAAAAGGCCATCTTGCAAGATTTTATTTTGATAGATTAAATTCTTTCAATTTTGTAAAAATATTTGGATTCTAAATGTTACTAACCTCCGTGAATCCAAAAAGATATGGGTAATAAAATCTCCACACTTTTTTTTGATGCAGATGTGAGCTCTTACAAAACATGAGAGGATGTTGTCTTGATAATAAATGCAATCGGAACTTGACAGACACATCATGGATGCATCGCTGTCAAGGAGTTTTGGTGGGAGGAGCACCTTATTTGGAGAAATGGATTGGCTACATCGGTATTAGTAACCATTTCATCCTCCACTTTTAAAGATATATTAAATGCTTATATGCTAGTGTAGTAAGCTAAACTCAATCATATATTGTTTTGTGTTAATGTTGAGTTGATTGATGTAAGCTATGCATGTATTTTGAATTTTTTTTTCACATTTTGAATGATTTTACATTCCTATTTATTTTGATAGATTCATATCTTTATATGCTTTATTTTAAAGCATATATTGATTTATTTATTTATATCATATGTTTATACGCAAATCTTATTAAAACTTGTGTCATACATGTACAATTCTTGAGTTATACTTGTTCTTCATACTATACATGTTTTATTTCTTTTATGTACTTATTTTTTTGTTTGATTGTACATTGTATGTCCTAATTTTGATGATTCTTATATGATTATATGATATATCATGTTTATGTAAAAGAATTTCATGTTACTTTTGATTTTGAGCTTTATAGTTTTATTTTCATGAATATGTTATTCACATGATTCTTGTGCACTGATATTTTTTTTATTCATGACTTTATATCAGAAAATTTATGTGCTATATAGATCTTGATTGACAATTTTTGTGAAATTAACATGTTTCATGAGATATATGATTTGATTTCATATTTGAAGGATCTCTTCAACTAGTTTTCAAAACTATTTTAAACTAGTTCTTTATCTTTTCACTGGGTATTATTTTCAATCTAACTATAAAATCTCATTTTTGAAAAATTCTACCCTTCAAAGGAAGTTAGTTGGGTGACCATATCTTGTCTGCCTTAATGAATATTTTTTAACTTGTGCATGATAGGGTAGATGATATGAGTTATACACATAATTCCTATATTATTTCATTTTTATATACTTGTTCAAGTTTTTCTATATATGTATGTGTTAAATTTCAAGTGATATTTTTATTGACATACATACATACATACATACATACATACATACATACATATATATATATAATATATATATATATATATATATATATACATACTTGATTGTGCTTGTTTTACATTAACTATACATATTTTATAGCACAAATTGATTTTATGCTAAGCTTGATTTTACTTCAAAATATTTGCTTTTATTTACAACAAGCTTATGCATTAGTTTTTTAATTTATTTCAAAAAAAGAGAAAAGTTCTTTGACTTAAAATGATTTCATGTTTATGTTTATTTATAAGATAATATTTATGCTTATCTACTAGTATATTTTCTATCGGTTTATCAAAAAAAAATTATCTTGTTTTGTTGTCAAGTATTATCAAAATTTGTTTAATTGATTTCATGTGGTTCAAATTTGTTTTATTGATTACAAGTAGTATCAAAATTTGTTTTAATTGATTTTCAAAATTTGTTTAGACATGTACTGCTTATATGCAAACGGAGCTTAATATCTCCTCTATATATAATTCATGATGAGTGTACTTTATAAAGAAGAGTTTGACCTTTTTTCTTTGTGTGGTGCATACATATAGGGAGAGCTAACATCTCCATGTATACATTATATATTATGCTTATATGGGTTAGAGTTTAGTCATCCCTTTCTTTATGTAATGTATGTGTGCAGGGAAAGTTAACTTTATAGTTTCTTCTCTTCATAGATTTATATCGCATATACATTTTTCTTATTTTTTTACCCCTTTGTTGATGAATTGACAAAAAGGGGGAGAGAAATTTAGAGTTTATATATGCATGCTATATTTTTGTTTATACTTATATGTATATGTTTGTTTAGTTTATGAGTTTTATGAAATATCTACATGTTTTATATTATGCATGAGTTAAAGGAGAGCTTCTATGAAGTTTATCTTTAATCCATGTATATATAACTCCATGAGTTTATCACCATAAAAGGGAGATTGTTGGTTCAAAGGCCCATCACTCTATTTTTGATAATGATCAACTTATATAATTATAGTACAATGATCTTGTATTTATTAAGTTTCAGATATTCAATCAAGATTTTAGTCAGTGTTTAGCTTCAACAAAAGATTCGAAGTCAAAATTTGAAGTTATCACATGTAGATTCAAGAGCTCGCGCTTTAAGATCGCATCAAGTACTCAAAGAGGAATCTACCTCATGGAGCAAGAGATGGATAAGAAGATTTTCAAGAAGACTTGAGTCTAAGTTTGTAAGTTTAAAATTTGTTTTAGGATAAAATGTAAAGGATAGATTAGTTGTGGATTACTCAAATTCATAGACACACAAAATATTTATATTATCTTTCATGTTAATAGTTTAACTTTTTTTGTGTAACCGTTTTAATTTTGAGTTTCAAGAACACATCTTTCGGTTTCATGAATAAATTTCATCAAAACAAGTTTACATAGTTTATATATATATTAGATTTCATCCATATGCATTTATGCTTCATATTCTTAGATAACTTATTTTGTTGTATCTAGTTCATGTATTTAAGTTTTATTTTTATCAAAATTTATTTGATTTTTATTGTTGTAAAAACAAGTATATATTATTTACTACATGTATTGGACTCTATCAATATACACTATGCTTCAAATGTATTTCAATATATTATTTTTTATTTATACAAGTTTATAGAAAAATCGGATTTTCATTTAGAAGTTGATTTTTGAAAAATACGGTTTTGGTTTATACTTTAATTTCTATGTCACAAAAATAGTTCACATTTTTGTAATATGTGTTGTTTTTTGATCACGCATATTTGTATTTCATAGTATTTCAATAAACTTATTTTTGTGAGATTATAGAGATTTATGGTATTTAAAATGAATTTAAAAAGATTCTTAAAATCCTAAAAAATGCGTCTTTGGGCTGCTTGCGGTCGACCGAAGGTTAGCTCGGTCGACCGACGTGCCACTGGCATGAGCTCATTGGGCGGTCGACCAACCCCAGAGAGCTTTAGTCTCTGGTTTGGCCCGGTCGACCGACCGGTCGACTGACAGAGAGCTATGCTCTCTGTATGCTAGGTGCGGTCGACCGACCGGTCAACTGACAACCCCAACAGTCGAATTTCTGACCACTGGTGGTCAACCAGTCGGTCGACCGATGAAGTGTCCAGAGCCTTAACGGCTAGTTTTTTTGTACCTCTATTTAAGGGGTCTTTTGGCCAGTTTTTATAAAAGATTTTGGAGAAGTTTTTTTGAGCTAGTTTTTTTTTTAATATCTTTAACAGAGTTTTCCTAAAAAGTTTTAAAGCTTCATTTCCATATCCAAAGAGAAGTTTATCAAGAGTGTTTCTCTTGATTTTTTCAAAAAGATTTCTTGAGTTTTTCACTTCCTCATCTATCTAGTTTTTTTTCACACAAGTTTGAACTTTTTATTGCTATATCTAATCCTAATAGGATCATTGTTGTGAGAGTGTTTATTGGTGATCAAGAGAAGTGATCACCAAGTGATCCAACCTTTGTTATTTTAAGAAGTTGTAGAGATTGCGGCCTCGGTGAGCTTGCGGATTCGCGTGTTGTTTTGCGGGAACAAGTGAGGGATTTGCGGGTCCAAGAGTTCTTAAGGGAACTCGTTGTAGGTGTTACGACACCGAGTGATCTTGCGGAATCACTTTTAGTGAAAATCCTTCATTGTGGTGAAGGCAAGGACATAGAGCAAGTGGCTCGAACCTCGAACAATTCTCCCGTGTTTGTGATTGCTCATCTCTCTCAACTCACTTGTGTTTATATCTTACTTGCTCTTATTGTTTACATCTTTATATGCTTGATATTTACTTGTGCTTAATTGTCATATATGCTTGGGATTATTTAATATCTTGCATGCTCTTGCCTATTCTTTAAATGCTTGAAATTGTGTTTGTGCTCACACTAGTATTGAATCAAGAGAGTTATAGTAGCACATCAACTCTTAGTCTAAAGGAGTCTTGAGGAGAAGTTCAGAGCCCTTCACTGGGATTTCAGCTTCACCTCTTTGATTATACGTGTGATTGTTTTAGTTTGCATAATAAGGTTTTTAATTCCGCATTATTTGGCATTT
Organism: Agave tequilana; assembly: GCA_038442645.1. Classification (NCBI taxonomy): domain Eukaryota; kingdom Viridiplantae; phylum Streptophyta; class Magnoliopsida; order Asparagales; family Asparagaceae; genus Agave; species Agave tequilana. The sequence continues at coordinate 39,959 of JAVJIF010010660.1, forward strand.
GATTAGCACATCACCTATTCACCCTCTCTAGGTGATTTACATAAAATCTTATAAATAAAGGTTGTCACCTAGCATTGTTAAGTGTGGAGAACACCACGGAGATCTTGAAGAATATCAGAGGAAGTCAAGAAAGAGAGGAGCAATGTGAATGTGTATAGAGAGAAGATGTACTCTTATAATTTAGGTCTAGATTCAAAGGGAAAGTGAATATTCTTGTGAGATCAAGAGGAAGGTTAGATCTTTTTGCATCAAGTTTATTAAGAAAGCTCTCTCCAGTTTTCTCCCTGTGGACATAAATCAAGTTTGGACCGAATCACGTTAAATCTTTATGTTGTTTGAGAGTACTCTTTTGTCTAAATTGGTAGTTTGTTTATAATAGTTTTCTTTTTACAAGTATTATCATATTGTCAAGTTTCGCAATGTCGATCTCGAGAGTAACAATTGGTAGCATCGCATGCCGATTTCGGCGCGCAGCAGCGGTATCAGAGCTAAAGGAAGACAAAAGATGATGTGTCAAAGATAGAAAATTCTACGACAAAGTTCGAGGTCGAGAAGTTCAATAACAAAGAAAACTTCAGTTTATGGTAAAAGAGGGTGAAGGTGTTGCTGGTGCAACAGGTCTTCACAAGACCTTGCAGGAAAAGTCAGCAAAACATGCAGGTACGTCAGATGAGGATTAAAATGAGATGGATCTAAAGACGATAAGCATGATCCAAATATGTCTCGCTGACGAGGTTATGTACAACGTGATGGATGAAGAAACGTCTAAGACATTATGGTCAAGGTTTTCAACATTGTATATGACAAAAAGCCTCTCCAATAAGTTGTATTTCAAGAAATAATTATATGGGCTACGGATAAAGGAAGGGACAACGGTGTGTTAAAGCATTTAAACTTCTTCAACAAGGTCATCAACTAGCTTCTAACTGTTGATATCAAGATTGATAAGGTAGACAAGGTGTTAATAGTTCTCAGTTCGCTTTCACATTCATATGATCATATCATCACCATCATACTTTACGGTAAGGAAACACTCATCTTGGAGGAGGTCACGTCAACTCTCTTATCTAGTTAGATTAGAAAAAGGCCAAATCAAGAGAAATAGGAAGGATCGGATTTGGTGGTTACGGGAAGGAAAGGAATAGGAGAAGGAAAGAAAGGTCTGGGCTAGTTAAAGTTGTGTCACTTTTATCACAAAGAAAATCTTGGAAGAATGACTGCAAACATCGATAAGAGTGATTGAAGAAGAAGGAGCAAGCTATGGAGGCAGACATAGCAAGCAGTCTTGACACCAAAGTATTAATGGCTTCTTATGTTGGAGACAATACTTTTGGATATTTTTATTCTGATTGATCGATTCATGTATGTTCCCAGAAGGAGCTATTCAATTTCTTAGTTTGAGGAAGGGACTGTCAAGATAGTGGATGGCTTGGCTCGCGAGGTCATTGGCACTGGAACAGTCAAGGTTACAAAAAGAGATAGAGTGATGCCTGCTCTGGAGGCAGTCTGGTATATCCCAGAGGTATGGTTCAATCTAATATCCATAGGGGTACTCGATGAAAAATAATGTCGGATCCAAGTGCAACAAGGCATCATCACAGTTAGCCAATAAGAGAAGGGAATTCCAGAAAAAGAGAGGTGTGAAGGATTATACAAGTTGAAGGAAGGAAACACAGTTCGAGATAGAGTTTCAGGGATAGGCTTGGAAGGGAGCTCATCGTGAGGTAGAGTTTTAAAGAAGACTGTGACGGGACGTAAATCGGGTCAAAGTATTGCAAAAAGGAAAAAAAGTGCATTTGGGTAAGGCCCGAGATGGGCCAAGCCATAGCGGTAAATCAGTCAAAGGCCCCAGGAGAGGGGCAAGAGTTAAAGGCTTCACGGTATAGTTACAATCAAGAAAAGAATCAATGTGGTAATCCAAAATCTCAAGGTGTTCTGCTAAAAGCTTGAAAAGAAAATTAAAGTGGAGATTGTTATGATTTTAGCTTTAAAAAGGAGATGATGGCCCAAGAAGATCCAATCTAATTGGAGAAGACGATGGCTTGAAGCAGAAGAAACAGATCAAGATGGAGTAGTCTTGTCTGTTGGCCCAAAGGCCATTAGCCCTAAGTTTTGATGATTACAAACCATATGTAGTTAGGAATTAACAAGATTGTTTTAAATAAGTTTCAGGTAAAAACATAGGTTGATTGACGGCTCCTACACAAGACTCACATTTGGAAGCCGCGAGGATTTAGATCCCAGAACCTAGCACACTAGAAGAGCTCTAGGATCAACAAAGATTGAGAAGACTAATACAAAATTTGTATCTTTACATTTTTCATTTTTGGTTAGGATTTATAGCTATTTGTCAAAACCGAGATAATAGAGGATTGATAACCTTGGGATTGCCAACACACACATTTGATATTGCTTCATGCTTTCAAACAAAATTTATGACAAAATTTCTTATCAAGTTTCAGAAATACGAAGTTTGGAAAATCGGTTTTTGAAAAAATAAGTTTTTGGAAAAACGGTTTTTAGATTAGAAAAAGGATTTTTATCAAAATATAAGTTCAAATTATTTTGGTGTTGATCTATGATCACACTATGATCTTTTCAAACCTTAGAACTTGATTTTGTATCTACCCGTCTAAAGAAAATTTATCGAAAAATTTAACACTCAAAAAGTTTTTCAAAACTGTAATTTGGGCTTGTCCGGTCGACCGCACGATCGACCACTGGTAGAGCAGAACTGCTCTGTCGGTCGACCAGGGCGGTCGTCCAACATGCACCAATGTGCATTGTGCACATCGCTCGACCGTTCCGGTCGACCGACAGAAAGAGCAGAGCTCTCTGTTTGTTCCGGTCGACCGGTCCGGTCAACCGACAAAGAGTGGTCACTCTCTGTTTGGGACTTCGGTCGACCAACGGTCGACTGCTTTCCCAACAGTCGAAATCTGATCGTTGGCGATCGATCGGCCCGGTCGACCGATAGCAGCAGGTCTGCTGACAAACTCCAACGGCTTTTTTTTTGTTTGTCTTTTGTTGGGGCTTCTCCCAATGAATATTTTGGCTTGTTTAACCCTGTTTTCATCCCCTATAAATAGTGGGAGTATTATACAACTAAAATGCAACATTTACAAGAGTAAAATTAAAATTTCTCAAAGTTTAGCCTTTTAGCAAAAGAATTTTCTTGAGCCAAAATCTTTAATCCTTTGTGTTTTAGCTTGAAGCTTCTCTCCTACTTCTCTACTTGTTTTAGCAGCACACAATCTCTGAAGTTTCATCTCCTCATCTTAGTTATAGGATTGTGCATGTGAGTTTTGTTTGTGATCAAGTGTTGATCACCGTTTCTTCATATTGAGAAATTGTAGAGGTTGCGGCCTCAAGCGTGCTAGTTAGCTCTAAGTCGGTGTTGCGGCACCGTGAGAGAGGACAAGTGTGTCCGAAGAGTTCTAGTGAGAACTTGCATTGACGATCCGGTGGGATCAAGCATAGTAGAAATCCTTCATCGTGTTGAAGGCGGGGACGTAGAGCAGTGGCTCGAACCTTGAAACATATTCTCGTGTTTGCGATTGTCCACTTATCTCTAAACTCTACTCTCTCATTTACTTGCACTATTATTTGTTTACTTCCTTGCAAGTTTCAATATTGTTGTTGTTTATTGTTAATTAGTTTTTAATCCGCATTATTTGCCACTTAATATAGCCATCACCTATTCACCCCACCTCTAGTGATTTCAATTGGTATCAGAGCCTAATCCTAACATTTGGTTTAATCATCTTAGGGAGATCCTCATTATTGGCTATATCTATTTGTTGCATTTATTATTTGTTGTGCACTATACTTGTATTCATGGCATCAGTGACTTTTCTAGCATCAAGTCTCCACCCAATTTGATGGGTTGAACGTCCCCATTTGGAAGGTCAAAATGAACATATTCCTAAAATCCCTAGGAGTTAAGTTGCCAAGTCTATCACCAAAGAATTTATTAAACCTCTCACTGATGAGAGAACATGGTCCGAAGAAACCTCTAAGGACTATGAGGCCAATACTAGAGCCCAATATGCACTCACTCAAATATTAAATGAAGATGATCTTTCCCGCATTATAAATTGTAAATCTGCTTATGAAGTTTGAAATGTGCTTAGTGTTACTCATGAGGGGACGTCGCAAGTCAAGAGATCTAAAATTGACTTGCTCCGTTCTCAATATGAGAATTTCTATATGCTTGATAATGAAGGCATAGATGATATGCTCACTCGTTTCACCAAGATTACTAACGCCTTATCTTCTTTAGGTGACAACATCGACAATGACCAAAAGATCCAGAAGGTCATTAGAGCTCTTCTTCCCAAGTCTTGGGAAGTCAAGGCAACCACCCTCAAAGAGCTAAATGATAGGGAGGAGATGGACTTCTCCGGCTTCATCAGCAATCTCAAACCCATGAGATGGAGATGAAAGTAAGAAAAAAAAGGGAGGCTCCAAAGAAGAAAGCTCTTACTTTCAAGGCGGCTCCATCCTCCTATGATGAAGAGGATTCATCGGAAGACTACGATGAAGACTTTGCCATGCTCATAAGGAAAGTGGGCAAAATGTTCTATAAGAAAGGTAGACAAAATAACTTTCGAAGAGGGAGACCTCAAGGAAGATTTGAAAAGAAGAGAGAGGAACCGGGTCCATATTTTCATTGCAAGAAGACAGGACACCTAATTGCCGATTGCCCTCTCTACAAGCTACTACCTCCAAGAACGAGCAAAAGAAGAAAAAGACAATGGTAGTCACGTGGGATGACTCAGGGTCAGAATCCGAAGAGGAGATCGACACCGCACACATGTGCTTCATGGCACATGGCGATGATGCTTCCAAGGTATGTCTAGAAAACTCTTTAGATGATGAAGATTTAACCATGGATGAACTTGCTCATTTTTTTTTAAAGAATTACAAAGTAGGCATGAAATATCACTTGCTCAAAATAAAAAATTGAAAAAGGAAAATGATTCCTTAAAAAATAAATTTGAGCTTGTTTTAAAAAAAAAAATGAATTATCAAATTCTTTTGAGAAAATGAAAAAGGATTTTGAAAAATATAAAACCTCTTGTAAAGGAAAAAGCCCTATTTCTACTTGCAATAAAAATGAATTTTTAGAGATCCAAAAACGTATTGAAGTCTTGGATATAACTTTAAAGAAATGTGCTTTTAACATGACTAAATTGTATCTATGTTTCCTAAAGGAAAATTCCAAAGGAAACATACTCATCATCATGCATCTAACACACACAAACATGCACATACGCACAAGCATGCATTTATATATGGTAAAATTTATATGTGTGCACATTGTGACCGCAAAGGCCATTTAGCTAAATTTTGTTATGCTAAGCTAAAATTGTCAAATAAAAATGTTTGGGTTCGAGAAAACACTAACCCTATAGGACCCAAAAGATTTACTGAGATGGAGAATTATGGAAGAGAAGATTAGAGGATAAAAGATTGATAAATTTTTTTAAACTCAGTTGAAAATCAGAGAAGGAGCAGCGTGGTTGACCACCTGGTCGATTGCAAGTGCACAAGCATCACATTTGAAAAAGAACGAACAACGGTCGACCACCCAGTCGACCGCTTAAAAGACTTGGAAGTTAAACACTACTCGAGGAGACTGCACAGAACAATTGGGCTAGTGGCGACCACCCGGTTGACCGTAACACGGAGCCGGTCGACCGCAACACGGTTTCTGCGCAATCCAAGTTGGTTTCAGGTTTCTATTTTTTGTATCAGATTTCGATCCAAATTGAATTTTCTTCTATTAGTTATTTCTCTGGCTATATAAAAGGGTTATGAACCACAAATTGTATCGGCTGTGAGAGAATTCAAGGGTTAATTTGTTTATGATATTTCTACGGCCGATTGTGTAGTTTCTCTACTTGAATCTTTAGATCATCTTTGTAACCCTTTGTAACTCTGTTGGTTGAATAAAATCTTCTTCTTTCTGCCTAGAGGATATAGGCAAGTTGTTGAACCTCATTAAATTATTTGTTTCTCGCTTTCTCCTTTTGTGTTTGGATCGTGCCATATTGAGTTGTGATTGACTCGGCATTGGAAAGCTAATCTCGAGTGATTGGCGTGTTGCTGCCCTTGTTGTATTAGTATTCCTTCGGAGGGCGCAATAATTAAGAGACAGGAGATGGTCGCGGTGGTGTACATCATGATAAGGAAAATACACCATGAAGATGGTAAAAGGTTACAGTTGTGACAAGCTAATGTGATAAGATCATGAGATCATTACACACATCAGTGGATTTGCAAAGTTTACGATGATCATGAACATAACAGATTTGACATTTGACATCTCAATCATAGGGTAACGTATCTAGTAAATATTAATAAATAACGAAATAGCATCTGAAGATTAATAGAAGGAAAATCATGACAATGTGTTACCAATTAAACCGCCAGGGCCATGTTGGTTATATGAAGGCAATGAGCCTCAAGATGAGATCATCTCGGGTGGAGGTGGATCTAAAACACACTTATGGGCAGGTGGTTAATTTCAAATGGCCGGTGGATGAAAGACCATGATTACGACAAGATTTATGCCACAAATTGGTAAGACCATGAAGGAAATCAAGATAGTCTCTCTCAAGATCAGCTATGGATCTAGTGGCTAGTAGTATCTCCAACGTCTTTGGCATGATAACAAATCAAGGTAAAGATTGTTTGAGTGTGTTCCATGTTATCAAGGCTAAAGGGATGTCCAAGAAAGTGAAAAGCTATGTACATTCGAAACATATTCACGCGAAAGAAGAGAAACATACAAAATTTGAAGAAAGAGCAAGTTCTGATTTTTCAGTCAGTTGTCTACTGGATAACCAACTGGGTTTTTTATTTTTTTTATTTTCTGTTTACTATTTTGACAACAAGTTGATTGTTTAATTGATTGGGTTACTAGTCTGATCTCGTGCTACTTAGAATATAGTTTCACTAAGATTTTCGAGGTGATTTGGCGACTGTATTTGAAAGACTTGAGAGTTATTTTAGAGTTCTGAGGGGGAAATAAATACTCTTATAATCAAAGAAGTTTCTTGTAGAGGTGGAGATTTTATATAGATCAAAACTCTCATGGTGGGGGAAAGGAAAGTTATTAGAACTATTTTATTAATATTTTATTAATATTTATCATTATAAATAACATATTAGAATTATTAATATTTTATCTCAAATTTATTAATACATTTTAATTTACAATAATAGATTTAATTTAATAATATTTGTAATATTTAAATCACTGCTACAATTAATTTTATCGTCCTTTCACTTTTATATTTACCAACTAAACACTGTAAAACAAAATATTTTTTTCACGTATACTTTTATAGTATCAACCAAACACCGCAAAACAGAATATATTTTTTCTACTACAGTTATTTTTTTTTTTTTCATTTTATACTTACGACTTTACGATCGTGTTTTGTTGTACAATCATACGGTCACCCGTTCCCCTACGAAAGGTTTGGTGGTGATCACGCTTCCACACAAAATTTCAAAGCCCGCAGCCATTGCTTTCCCCAACATGGAGGACCTATACGTAAGTCCTTTTCTATATCAGGCCCTTGAGTACGGCTTACTTTATATTAGGTTTTCAAATTGTAATTTGTATATAAATTTCTCAAACTGTTCAAATTACATTGATATATTTAGATTACATTATTAACACTAGGAATATTCTATTAATTCTAATTAAAAGTAACATGGGACTTAGAATAGTCATCTTCAGTGGCAATCTTCCTTGATTCCTTGTTAGAAAAAGCATCCGTGAGAAAAGCAAAAAGAAAAGAAAAAAAAAAAGGAAAAAAAAGGAAAACAAAGAAAGGAACGCATTCGTGTAAAAGTGTTAGGATTACAAAAGAAAACAGATATATAAGAAAAAATCCTAAAATGTTCTTAGTTAGAATTAATTAAATTAATGGTGTGATTTATGTATGATATGTTAATTTTGTGCAACTAAAATAAGGAGAGGGGTTAACATAAAAATCCATCGATAATATATGTATAATATGTGTGTAGAGAAGACTTGGCTTGCTCTAGAAGGAGTGGAGTATGAATCTTTCTCACTCAAATTTAAGGCTACGACATTCAATATAAGATCCACTCTGTTAAAGTTGATGTACATTATTTAAAGTAACTAAAAATCAAAAATCAAGTGTTTTGTAATTTTCTTATTCATGCATCAAGTAGAAACAAAATGAACTACTAAAAATAGTATATTACTTAGATTTATGATTTTAGACATGCAATTTCTCAATCCGACCATTTGATGATTATCTAAACATTTAAAACCCTGACACACAACTTTTGTTAGGCTTCAAATATTTATACTGTTAAGCTAACCAACTCATTATTTCTGCCATTCATTTTGGCGCCGACTTGATAAATAAGCAAAAAAATATTCAAAACACTTGAATTTTTATTTTTAATCACTCTTAACAATATAAGGTCAGCTCCAATGGAGTGAATTTTCATTTTAAATGGCTGAACATTAAATTTGAATAGGCTTCTTCATATCTTTTCCAAAGAGCCCAAATCTCTCTTCTATATATCTTTATTTTTGTATGTTTTTTCCTTATTCGAGAGAAATTTTGAATAGAAAAGAAGGAGACATTTCATTTTCTGTTGTAGGATAAATGTCATGTTTCTCTCTCTAATTAAGGTTCTTTATTTTATTTTATTTTTAAAATTTTGAACAAACGAGCAACTTTTTTTTTTTTTTAAATCAAACTTATTTCTTGACACAATCATGCAAATCACTGACTAGATTTTAAGCTTACTTCAAAAATTATAAATGTATGACTTAGATTTTTTTTTTCTTTCAGACCTAACATATAACATGAGTCGCTAACGAATTAATATTTTAATAAAAAATATTTGATTATAATGTATTTTGTTAGTTTCTAGGATCAATCTGACAACTAATTAATATTACTGAAATATCACCGATCTAATTGGCAGGTCGGTTAATATCAGGTGGAAGGTTTTCCGTTCAATAGAACGTTCCTTAATTAAGAACCACCTTTCAATTATCTTCCTTGTTAAACACCAATTAGACTGGTATAAGTCAGTCTCAATATACTGAATATCAGTATAACCCTTGTATAAAGAAAATTAATTCACTTATACGTACTTGGAGTGAGGTACGCTTAAAGCGAATCTCCTTAAGACAATTACGTCCCCTCACCGTGCTAATGGGTTACTGGACGCTGGTCTCCCAAGATACAACACTCCTTCACGGTATTTGGATAGCACTACCAAATTACCGTACGGTCGAACCGTAGTTAACTAGTACCTTCACAGGATTATAGAAGCAAAACAGGCAATGAGAATTCTACAACTCGGATTCCAAAGCTACTTCCAAGAGATTCTAAAAATTTTATTTTAAAGAGGGCTCAGAAAATTCAACAGATTCTTTAATAGAATTGTTGTCTAAATCTGGGACTTCTAAAGAAGAGTATTCTTCTACCTTCTTCCTTTCTCTACAGTAGTGCTCCTCCAAAGTAAAGACAAATATTCTCCATGAAATTTGTCTTGGTCCTGCTGCTTCAATAATCCTTTAAAGGTACTAGTTAACTACGGTTCGACCATACGTTAATTTGGTAGTGCTATTCAAATACCGTGAAGGAGTATTGTATCTTAGGAAACCATCGTCCAGTAACCCGTTAGCACCGGTGCAGGGAACGTAAGTGTCTGAAGGAGATTCGCTTTAAGTGTATCTCACTCCAAATACTGTATAAGTGAATTAATTTTCTTTATACAGGGGTTATACTGATATTCAGTATATTGAGACTAACTTATACCCGTCTAATTGGTGTTTAACCAAGGAAGGTAATTGAAAGGTGGTTCCTTAATTAAGGAACGTTCTATTGAACGGAAAACCTCCCACTTGATATTAACCGACCTGCCCAATTAGATCGGTGATATTTCAGTGATATTGATTAGTTGTCAGATTGATCCTAGAAACTAACAATCTTAAGACAATTATTGAAGTTTCTTACTTCTGTTCTGCTTGAACTTGCAGAAAATGTTTGAGACTGATCAAGACAGTTCAAGCAAGGCACCAAACATGCAGATACAAGCTTTGATGTGTACTCCACTTCCTAACCCGAAGCCGGAGAAGCCAAAAAAATTTGATGGCACAAAATTCAAGAGGTGGCAACAGAAGATGCTCTCTACTACTTGACCACTCCATTTGGCCAAATTCTTGTAAAAAGATCCACCAGAACCCGGAACTGATCGGGACTCAGTCCTTGCAGTCGATGCATGGACTCAAGGTGACTTCCTTTGCCTAAACTATATTTTGAATGGACTGGATGACTCTCTTTATAATGTCTACAGTCCTATCACAACGGCAAAGAAGTTATTGGCCAGTCTTGATAAGAAGTACAAGATTGAGAATGCCGGTACCAAGAAGTTCATCGTATGATGATTTCTGGAGTACAAGATAGTGGACAATAAGACTGTGATCAGTCAGGTGTAAGAGTTCCAACTTATCTTGCACGAGATAGAGGCCGAAGGTATGATTCTACCTGAAACTTTTCAGGTTGCTACTATCGTGAAGAAACTCTCACCTGCGTGGAGAGATTTCAAGAACTACCTGAAGCACAAGTGCAAGGAGCTGAAGTTGGAAGATCTCATTGTAAGACTTTGAATTGAGAAGGACAACTGAAAGTCCGAGAAAATGAGCAGTAAGAACTCCTATGAAGCCAAGGCAAATGTGATCGAATACTGAAAGGGGAAAACATCGACTTCCAAAGGCTTAAAGTGAAAGAAGACTGCCCAAGGGTACAAAGGCAAGATCCAAGAAGACAAGAACATGCGCTTCAAGGGAACCTGCTACATCTGCAACAAAGAAGGGCATAAGGCGAATGAATGTCGTAGCCGTCTTAAAAGAATAAGAAAAATCATCCACAGGCAAACCTGATTGACCATGCGTCGCCAAGCCTTTCAGTTGTGGTGTCAGAAGTGAATCTGACGACCAACAATAAGGATTGGTAGGTAGACACTGCGGCTACTCGGCACATCTGCTCTGAAAAATTATTATTCTCTGAATATCAAAAACTAGAGTAAGATGAGAAACTCTTTATGGGAAACTCAGCCGTCTCCAAGGTTGAAGGAAAAGGAAAGGTCATCCTGAAGTGGACATCTAGGAAAGAGCTTACTCTGAACGATATGTTACATGTTCCAGATATCTGCAAAAATCTAATCTCTGGATCAATACTTAGTAAGAAAAGATTTAGAATGATTTTTGAATCAGATAAATTTGTACTTACTAAGGGTGGGATGTATGCGAGAAAGGGTTATCTTGTTGATGGACATTTTAAAGCCAATGTTGCAGTGGTAGACAAAAAGTCTATGTATTTGTACCCGAAACTTATAAATAAATAAAAGTCTTCTGTTTATTTGCTTGAGTCTACTATTTTATGGCATGCTAGATTAGAACATATAAATTACAAGTCATTAAAAAACTTGCCTAATCTAGGATATATTCCTAAACTCAACTTGGAAGAAATTCACAAGTGTGAGATTTGTTTTGAGGCCAAATTAGCGAAAAATTCATTTCACTCAATTGATCGAAATACAGAACCTTTAGGGTTAATTCATAGCGATCTATGTGACTTGAAGTTTATGCCAACTAGAGGCGAGAAAAAGTATTTTATTACTTTTATTGATGACTGTACAAGATACTGTTATGTGTATCTTTTAAACAGTAAGGATGAGGCAATGAATATGTTTATACCATATAAAGCCGAAGTTGAGAATCAACTCACAAGAATATCAAGATTCTAAAATCCGATAGAGGCGGAGAATATGAATCAAATGATTTAGTGAGTTATGTGCTAAATTTGGTATAATCCATCAAACAACAACACCATATATTCCTCAGCAAAATGGAATTACTGAACGGAAGAATAAAACTTTGAAAGAGATGGTTAATTTCTTACTCGTAAGTTCTGGAGCTCCGCAGAACTTGTGGGAGAAAGCTCTGTTAACTGTAAATTATATTCTAAACAGAATATCCCATAAGAAACTTGGTCTATACCATTTGAGTTATGACATGGAAGGACATCTTCCTACCATTACCTCAAAATGTGGGGGTGCCTTGCAAAAGTGCTAGCACCATTACCTAAAAAGACTAAGCAAGAACTATGGACTGCATATTCATAGGCTATACCTTGAATAGTAGTGCCTACAGATTCTGGTTCATAAATCAGAAATACCAGATATTCATGTAAATATGATTATCGAATTAAGAGATGCTGTGTTCTTTGAAGACATCTTTCCATACAAACGGGAAACAGATAAGACTTTAAGGAAAAGAACACATGAGATGGCGTTCAGGGACGAAAGCCCCGAGGAACCAATTGTTAATGCGAAAATTGTACCAAGAAGAAGTCAGAGATCTAGAAAGTCAAAATCTTTTGGTTCAGATTTCATAGCATACGCTATTGAAAGTGAGCCTCAAACTTTAAAGAGGTTATATCTACCCCAGAAGCACAAATGTGAAAAGAAGCTATAAATAGCGAAATAGAATCTATACTAAGTAATCATACTTGAAAATTGGCAAACTTGCCTCATGACAGTAAATCAATTGGGTGTAAGTGAATTTTCAGAAGAAAATTAAAGCCCGATGGATCTATCGATAAGTACAGCTAGATTAGTAGCCAAGGGTTATCGACAAAAGGAAGGACTTGACTACTTCGATACTTATTCACCAGTAATAAGAATAACCTCCATTCGGATGTTGATTGCAGTATTACATAACTTAAATACTCATCAAATAGATGTCAAGACTGTATTCTTAAATGGTGAATTAAATGAAAAAAATATATATGAAGCAACCTGAAGGATTTATAGTCAAGGGCTAAGAACACAAAGTGTGTAAATTGGTAAAATCCTTATACGGTCTAAAGCAGGCTCCAAAACAATGGCATGAGAAATTTGATAGTGTCATGATGGATTCACTATCAATTAATGCGATAAGTGTGTTTACACTAAAATAGTTGAAAATGCATGTATCATTGTTTGTCTTTATGTAGACGACATGTTGATACTTGAGACTAATATTGAAATTATTAAGTCCACTAAAAGAATGTTATCCAACAGTTTTGAAATGAAGGATCAGGGGGTTGCTGATGTAATTTTAGGAATTAAAATCACCAGAACACCAGATGGAATCAGTCTATCTCAATCTCACTTCGTGGAGAAAATGATCGAAAGATTCAAGGATCATGAAATAAAAGAGAATATAAATCCTTTTCTCCCACACATTCACCTTCATAAGAATACAAGAACTGGAATACGCCAGTTGGAGTATTCTCAGATTATCGAAAGTCTAATGTATTTAATGAATTGCACTAGACCTGATATTGCTTACGCTGTAAGCAAGTTAAGCAGATACACTAGTAACTCTAGTGATGAACATTGGACTGCTCTACTACGAGTATTGGGTTACGTATCACATACCAAGGAGTATGCCTTGAGATATGGACAGTATCAACCTGTACTTGAAGGATATAGTGATGCTAATTGGATTGCAGATTCTGAGGAATCAAAATCAACTAGCGGATACGTATTTACTCTAGGAGGAGCAGTGGTATCTTGGAAATCTTTCAAACAAACATGTATTGTCCGTTCTACTGTGGAATCGGAATTCATAGCCTTAGATAAGGCCAGAGAAGAAGCAGAATGGCTTTGACAATTTTTGAAAGATATATCATTATGGCAAACGCCAGTGCCCACTATATGCATACACTGCAATAATTAAGCAGTTATATCTACGGCAAAAAATGTTATATACAATGATAAGTTTAGACATATTCGTCGTAGACATAATACTGTTAAGCAGTTGCTCTCAAATGGCATTATCTTTATTGACTTTGTCTCGTTAAAAGATAATTTAGCGGATCCACTTACTAAAGGTTTAAGTGGAGAGCGTATAAACTGTGCATCGAGGGGAATGGGTCTAAAAGCCTAATCTTACCGAGTCAGCTTAATGAAAACCTGACTTAGCGACTGGAGATCCCACGGACTAAGTTCAAGAGAAAAAACTAGTTATGATTGACTCAGCAAGTAAGCACTTAGGAGCTTGACTGTAATCCATTCCTAAGGTGCACATAAGTGCTTTCTACAAGTGGATTAAGGATAAGCTTAACGCTTTTAATGATGCTTATATCTTGTTACTAAACAAGTGGAGTATAGTAGACTACTCTTAATAGGACGATCACCTATGTGAGTATAGAATTGGGTCGGCTCTTTGGGAATTTCTATGGAGGCTGTTATTCCCTAAAGATACTATCTAAAACCAAGAATGTTCAGGGTCAAAATAGACACAACCGAGAACCAAAGTTGATTTGGAAAGTTACTGTGTGAAGCTTGTTGACTTGGCTTACACTAACGGCTAACAGTTCAAGACCTAATTCACTGATTAACCAGTAAGTCCGATAAACCTTTCGCTATGGTAGGTTCAAGACCTAGTTCACCTATCCTGATGCAGTTTCTTTTCTAAAGTACCTTTCACAATAGAGTCAGTTTCTTTATGTGTCAATTCCTTGAATCTCTATTCATTGTGGGGGATTGTTGGGAAATATAAAGAATAAATGTGAATCTTTGAGTCGAATTATGGCGAGATCCATTGATTGAATCAATTGGATGATGATTGGAGTGTGTTTTCCTTCCATTGAGGATGAACGTGGTATATTCACATGTTCAATTCCGATTTCAAATGAATGAGATATTCAAGTTTAAAGTTTGCCTAATTCAAAACCAAAGACTCACATTTATTCTTCATATTTCCCAACATATTTATCATTAAGTCAGATCTCTATTGCAACTGACACCAGAAGTGGACCCCACTCCACCTTGGCCCCATCTCCTCGCCAGGCTGGGTGACAGAAAGAACACAAGGCCTCAAATCCAAAATTTGATTTTATATTAAAGTGTCTCCTAACCCCCAAAGCGACATGTAACCAATAGCTGCCAATCTAAAAAATGGCAGCTTATTTTATGCTTTTAAGTACACTTTGTGCAATAATAAACTTCACATGTGCTCGTATGGCACATGACATAGTCAAACCATACAATATATAACCACAATTTATGCTCTCTTGCTGACTTCTTGGAATCTAGGGCTGCTTCCTAATCTAAACTAAGAAAAATTAACAAGTTAAACTTCAGTGATCAACTCATGTCCCCTTTCATGTTGGCAGATATCTCCTTTGGGATTAGTCAGCAGTAAAGAGCTTTCGGTTCATGTGTGCACGCATATTTTATGAGAAGATAAATCTCGTGTTGACATATGAGTAAAATGTCAAGTTTCAGAGAGATAAACCTTTAAATTTTTTAAATTTCTTAAAATATGTGTGTGTAATACATGTTGGGATTTGGGTCGAACAAATAGTCTCACATCGGCTAGACGTGGGGATGGTTTTGAGAATATAGGATTTGGGCAACTCCACTAAAAGGCTAGTCTTTTGGGATGGAGCCCCGAGTCCTTCAATTGGTATCAGAGCCACGTCCCGAACTTAGTCGTGTGTGTGGGTGATGTTCGACGATGTATAGATCCCCCAATGGCGCAATGGCGCAATGGCCTGCCCACCCTACTGGCGCAAAAGGCGCAATAGGCCCCTGTGAAGCTAATGTTTGGCTCTCGAGAAATTTGACAGTGGTCCTCGTAGAGGAGTGACCGATTGCAGTTGGTACTTCACATAAGGCGTGCCGTTCACCCACGCGTTGGATATCTCGATGGAGCATTTGATCTTCCGGTGCGAAGATAGTTGAGCTTACAAGGAGACTCTTTGTTCGAGAGGGGATTGTTGGGATTTGGGTCGAACAAATAGTCCCACATCGGCTAGACGTGGGGATGGTCTTGGGAATATAAGGATTTGGGCAACTCCACCTAAAAGGCTAATCATTTGGGATGGAGCCCCGAGTCCACGCATGAACTGAACCCGTTCAAGTCAGTTGGGGTGGGTTTAGGAAATATCTTTTTCTTTGGATTTGAATTTTCTAGAATTGAAAGGTTTCCTTTTAGATGGGCCATAAAAGGAATTTCTTATGTACCCAGTGGGTATTCCGTACATAAATTTCTCATAAATCGGAGGTTGAAGACAAAGAGCTCGCTGATCAGATCGTTTGGAAAATAAAAATCGAAAATCCGACCTGTGAATTATGATTTGATTGAACACTGATAATTTAGAGGAGAAGAAATTTATGTATATTATTGTATGTTCTTTCACTAATGATCACATTAATATATATAGAAATAGAGAGAAGAATACAAAGAAAGTATACATAATCATATGTCTACACACATATTTAGATACAACTAACAAACACTTTAAAACTCATTGAGAAATATTTTTTCTTCTGTTTGAAATATTAGACCACAAAACTCAGTACTCACTACTTTTGATAGCCTATTTTTCGACTCTTGCATGGATAGGCAAGGACGGAGCAAAGGGAGGGGCCTATGGGAGCACGAGCCTCCGTGAACTTTTAAAAAGATCCTTTAGTTTTACATATTTCAAAAATATATATTATATGGTGTGCCCCTTTAGTCATTCACGATTGGGTTGCTAGCTCCCTCTCTGTGGATAGATGATTAGATTTAAAATAGTCTAAATTTTGATTTTCAAAGACTCTAAAGAAAAATTTAAACGTATCACAAGGTTTTTCTCGATGGTGAACAAATTCAAACTAACCTAATTTATTGTAAACATTATTCCACGCTATAACAAAAATAAAAAAGAAAGTTCACTCGTGTGACCACACGGTAAGTCGCTAGGTTTGCTCTTTAATAGGCGCCGATTCGAATCTCATAGAGTGCGGCATATATGAATAGGAGGTGCGCGTGTATAGACTGAAAAATTAACCACAAATTTTTTTTCTAAAAAAGAAAAAAATGAACTAGGGCCAACGACGAGTTGCTAAATACCGCTAGCTCAATCTGTAAACTCATGAATTGTATTAACTTTCTTATGTCTAATTAAAACTAAACTGTTCATCAAGTTCATTTTGTTTACCTGCTGCCAACCCAAAGTTTAAAATTCCAACCCAAGCCCAACCTGGATGCAGGCTTTGTTCATACCCAACTCGATTTGCAAGCCTATTTTCATTTTCATATGCAACAAGTATAAATTTACATATAATTTCTAAATTCACTGGTTTGTAATGGGAGTAGAAAGACTCTCTTTCTCTAAAAATTACAATCGTCAAACAAGTTAAGGTTATTGGCACCAAGGATGAGGACCCATTCCCGCCAACTTGATGAATTTCACGTGACATCGGAATTTAAGAATTTCTTCTGCACATAAGTGGATTCATTAGAGGGGAATTTGGGGCATGTTTGGTGTTGTAAGTCTGGTGAGTTGCAAACTCTTTTGTGCAAGTGGGTTACATATAAGTAAGCTTTACGATGTTTAGTTGATAATGTAAAATTATAAGTGAGAAAGTGTTTTGTATTTTACAATATTTGGTTGTCGTAATGTGCAAGTCGTAAGTGAAAAATTGACCACAAAATTAACTGTTTAGTGATTTTAAAAAAAATTAAATAATTAAAAATAAATTAAAGTAAGAATATTAAATATAATTAAAAATATAACATATTTAAAAATTTAAAAATTAAAATTAAATATTAAAAAATAAAAATAAATATAAATATAAAATAATTAAATAATATCTATCAAATATAATTTATTAATATTAATTAAGTATAAGTAAATAAATTATATTTATTAAATAATTAAAAATATTAAATATAAAATAATTAAAAATAAATTTAAGTTGTTATACATATATATATTAAATAACAAATAATTAAAAAATAGTAAATATTAAGAATATTAAAAATAAATAATTTAAAAAATTAAAATAGTAAATGTATTAAATATTAAATATATTAAAAATTAAATATAAAAATTTAATATTAAAAATTATTGAATTATTCATAAAAAGTAATCTAATAATTAAAAAAATTTCTCATAATATAAAAAAATAATCTAATAATAAGAAATATTAATAATTACAATTAACAATCAGCAATATAAATTTGTATTTCCACAAAATTAATTGTTTGTGTTGCAAGTGAGTTGTAAGTAAGATTTACATGACCACAAATTAACTGTTTGTATTGTAAGTGGGTTGTAAGTAAGATTTGCATGACCACAAATGTTTGTGTTGCAAGTGAATGATAACTGAGATATAAGTGCATTTTACGACTTACGATCCAAACAAACATCGTAAGTCGTAACGATCTTTTACGGTGAAACAAACACACCCCAGCGTGTACCTTCAAAGAGTCATGTGGGATACCAAAAACGCATAACTAAGATAACAAACATTAAACAGTCAAAGCTAAAATTTGGGGTCTGGTTGATTCAACCGAACCGGTGCCGAGTTAGACCACGAGAAGTCTCAAATTCAAGACTGTCCATAGCCTTCACAAATAAATAAAAAAAAAAAACAAACAAAAACAACAACAAGAGAAGCCAAAGTGGAGAGCTCAAGACCTAGCAAAATTGAAATTGCATTGCCTTTCCATAACAACCACTTGTCCATGAATCATGGTTCACATTTTGGAACAAACTCCTCCTAAAAAACAGACAATCCACAACAAACGTAGAACAAGTCTCTCCTTCCAAACAGCCGAGACTCACGCACTAGTTTTTGAACCAGGACCTCTTCTTTCCCCCCTCCTTTCTGAAAACAAACCAACCGACCAAAAAGAGAGGAAAAAAAAAGAAGAGGATTCTCTGTTGAAAGTGGAGCTCAATCAAGCTCCAAGATTACTACAACTACTGTTACCCCTTCAACAATAACCACCTCACCCTCAACCTCAAGACAATGGCAGGGACAGAAGAGGAGCACAAGCACGAGGAGGAGGAGGAGGAGATCGACCCCAGCGACGACAATGATGAGAAGCTGAGCAGGAAGTACAGCTGCACTTCCGTGGCCTCCACCGATGTCAACGAAGACGAAGGAGGAGAGGAGGAGGATGAGGAGAAGAAGTCCATAGCTCTTGGGCCTCCTGTGGCCCTCAAGGACCAGCTAGAGCTGGACAAGGTGAGAATTAATCGACGAGAAATATTCTTTCTACATGTTTACAACCGACACACTTCTCTATACAAGAGCAATGCATGCACATACTCATCATCTCAAAGACTTGAATACAATTTAAGAAGGTCTATTGGTGTTATTACTATGTAGAAAAGTGTGTAAATTATTGGTGTGTAGGGGGGAAAAAAAAACTTATCTTAATTAGCATTGATAATTGCTTGTGCTAGCTTACCTACCTCCATTTCTTTTCTTTCTTTCTTCCTCCCTTCATTTTTCTATTTGTTTGATTTGTTGAGCATTGGAAAAGAAAAATGTCAGCTTCTCTTCTCTTTCTTGTTTTTCTATTTTGGATTTTGGTTTGTCAGGATGATGAGAGCCTCAGGAGATGGAAGGAACAGCTTCTTGGGAGTGTTGATCTCAATGATGTTGGAGGTGAAAACATTTTTCTCTCTTTTTATGCATTTCTCATTAATTAGTTTACTTTTTATTTTGGTGGTCATCATTATCTAAGACTTTTCTTATCAAACTAGAGTCGCCTAGAGAGCATATTGTTCCATAATTGACAAAGTTCTATATCAAATTGTCAACTTGATATCAACTCTCTAAATTGGTATTTAGTTCCTCACTTTGGAAATTATTGATAATAAAAAAAATAAATCTACCAAATTCATTCTGTATGTGGTTCATGATCACAATCCTAATTTTACCAAAATTCTTTAGCCCTATTCAAATTATTTTTTCTTGGCAAAATGTTCACTCTAAATCAGTCTTGAGGTGTAATCATATGAGTTCATAGCTCCGTTAAAGATATAACAAATTCTACACCAAGTTATCGTCTATCTGATATTGACTCCATAAAAGTTGGTATCAAATTCAACAACCTGGAAATTATTGACTAAACATATAACTTCCCATAAAAACTAGGACACCTAGGAAAACTATCATCTACATCATGTAGTTCATTACATGCCTAATTATACCAAAATTGTTAACCCTCATTCATGTGTTGGAAAAATGAGAATTCCCAATCAACCACATAAAAAATAATAATCTCTAAATTATTATATTTTTCTTGAAACGGGTTGCGTGTCATTTCAATATGATTTCCAAAACCTCGTTTTCGTGCTTAATTTTGTAGGTCTGAGTCATAATTTAGTAGATTCCTGCATATTTTTTTGGTTCTTTCTGAGTTCTGCAATTCCTAATGAGAACCTAATATTTCTGTAACAAGAAAACATTTTAGGTCTCTAGCATTAGAGACTTGCTAGCGACCTCTTGTTTTATATTACATCCAAGATGAGTGTAACTTCCTGTAACAAGATTTGTCACCTTCCCTATTTTTTTCCCTCAAGTCTATCCAAAATTTGTCCTAAGATTGAATTCTTGTCAGTTGGCTGGCCTACTATATTTGTCGCGAGTTCTTCCTTGCCCATACTTGTTTCAACTTGACAAGATGCAATTCTGGCTCTTCGGTTGTAAATACTTATATGTTGGGTTGTTTATCATTTGATGTGTTTGTTTTTGTTCAAGATTTCTTATCTGTTGCTTTCCCAACTAAAACAATTCTAGAGTATATGAACCATCTCCATTGACTAATAAACCTGTTTTTTATTTCAGTAGTTGCAAATATATGTTGCTGATATTGCATGCAGTAGATGTAGACCAGAATCACCAGTAATATTGTTTTCTTCTTCATGGTTTTATTTTGTGTTGTGAAATCTATTCAGAGACACTGGAACCAGAAGTCCACATCCTGAGCCTCACCATCGTGGTGGCTGATCGCCCTGAACTGGTTTTGCCGATCCCCTTCGTCCCAAATGCAAAGGGGTACGCGTTTGCTCTCAAAGATGGAAGCAAATACAGTCTCAAGTTCTCCTTCATTGTCGCCAACAACATTGTTTCCGGGCTCAGATACACAAACACTGTGTGGAAGGCTGGTGTAAGAGGTTAAAAAAAAAAAAAACTCCCTTCTCGCAGTTTCCTTATTTAGATGAATACTACAAATCATAGTAACCTATCAAAAATTCTACTGGTGCAAGAGGTTTATATTTTGCATACAACTTATTACATTATGAACTGTTTTAAGCATAAAGCTGTTTATTCTTATTTTATCCGTTCTTTTTGTAATTGAGTATTTTTTATGGTTATTATTCATTTAGTTGATATCATTTACTTATTTAATTGTTATTTCAGTGGAGAACAACAAAGTGATGCTTGGGACATTCAGTCCTCAGAAAGAACCATATACATATGAACTGGAGGAAGAGACTACTCCTTCTGGTATGTTTGCGAGGGGATCTTATTCTGCAAGAACAAAGGTAAAGAACAAAAAAACTGCAAAATGTTATGCAACTGTTTGTTCTCTTTGTAAAAAAATGTAAATTCTGATGCTTGAAGGACCTTAAAATAGAGTGTGACAAGTTCTTTTCTCTTTATATGTTTCAGTTTGAAGATGATGATGGAAAGATCTATCTGGACATCAGTTACTTCTTCGAGATCCGAAAGGACTGGGCATAGTCCTTGCAGTGTGTCGCGATGATTCAATTTTTCAGTTCAGTAAAGATGTTCTTCTATCAAACATGTCGTGTCATGAAATCAAAATACTTTCCTTCTCTTTCCATTCTTGGACGAGTGAACTATCCCTACGTATTTTGCATGAGTGCTGACAAGTAGACTGATGATTCATCAATTGACATGAATCAAATGTTATGCAGGATATTCTTTTAATTCATTATGTAAGCTATGATGCTCAGGTCTTCATGGGAGAACAATTTTGATATCATAATTCTGGAATGTGTTGAATACACCATTGCTGCTTGCTAATATAGTCTGTTCTTCTTGCTACCTTTTGATCATGTTTGAAATGATGAACTTGGTTATAGAGATTTTTTATTTGGTAGCATGTGAATTGCTTCTATGTTCTTCCTTTTTAATGGTCTCTCTAGTTCTTGTTTCCTACATGCACCTGTACAACTAAATGACTCCGTTTACAATTCCAGTCAGAATGAATTGGATGCTGGTGCAAGCTCTACATTTAGTTATTGATGAATAGACAAACTAGAAAATATCGTATAAATGTTAGTTGATTTATTTAATTTCTCTCTTGCAACCATCACTTGTTCTGGATGCTAAATTTGTTGATGAAATTTAAATCTTGAAATATATCAATTAAATGTTAAGTAGGTAAAATCAATACCAGTAAAATGTTGGTAAGGTTCAACATACCTTGGTCCTTGCTCATAAGGAACAGCTTGAAGAATAATCCGTGAGCGGTAGAATAGGCCTCTCCCACATTACGATGGGCATGGCTTCCTGAGTATTGGATGCAATCCTTTCCCTGAAAGTGTAATGTTCACAGGAGGCAGATGCTTGGGACTTTAGACTGTAAAAAGATGGCAACCGAGAATAAATGCTGGTTCCGATTAAATCAGGACTAGTCTCCAAATTAACCGAAAATAGGACTTCAGATTCCATATGAGAGTGCATCCCATCTTTTGAATGAACTCTGAAGAATGCTCCGAACAGATACCAGCTCTGATCAGAGCCACAAGTGAATTTGTTCTGCTGGTGCCAGGAAGAAAAATGCTTACATTGAAGAAAGCTGAGAGAAACAGATATATCATAGAAAGAACCTGATAATAAAAGCCATGCATCCTCTCTTTTTTTTGAACTCTTCTGGTTCAAGGGTGGTGATGAATCTGTACTGTAGTAGAAATCCTGCTCATCTTGAATCTGATAGCCTTGTTTGTTTCTTTATTGATTGGAAGAAATCACAATTGCATCCCCTTGTAAGCTCTCGACTAATAAGTGCACGAGGGTGTTGGCCCAAAGGCCCATCACTCTAGTTTTGATGATGATCAACTCATGTAGTTATATTTACTAATTATCTTGTGTTTAATTAGTAACAGATTTATGATCAAGATCTTAGTAGGTGTGGAGCTTCAACAAAGGATTTTAAGACAAGTTTTGGAGCTAACACCGGTTGATTCACGAGCCTATGCATCAAGACCACATCAAGTACTCAAGAGGAGTCGAGCTCGTTGGATTGCTTTTGGACCAAGTCAAGATGATGAGAAGACTTCAAGGGAAGACTTCAAGATCAAGACTTGTGTCTAGGTATAAGATTTAGTTTTTAGAAGATTTTGTTTTAGTTAAAATGTAAAGGATAGAGTAGTTGGTGGATTGCTCAATTACATTTACACACACACTCTTGATAGATATGTTTTCATAAAAGATTTTTAGTTTTTAGAAAAGAATTTTTACTTTGGAAAAATACTTTTTGGTTTTTGGAATTCCTTATATACATTTCTTTTATCCAAAACCAAGTTTAGAGCTTAATGTCAAAAACTTAGATATTTCATCTTATTTGTGTAGTGGATCATATCCATACACACTATGCTTTAATGAATTCAAAATATCTTGTTTTTGTATTTAAAGGAGTTTTGAAAAAACAAGATTTTGGAAAATACAAGTTTTCATTTGAGCCAACATTTCCATATTACAAAAATAGTCCAAATCATTTATAACATGCCTTGATTTTGTGCAAGCATGTTTGTTTATCAAAGAATATTGGTAAAACTATTTTTCAATCAAAAAGACTAAGTTTTAAATCCCAGTTTTTCAGTTTCAGGCTTCAGCAAGTCGACTAGTCGACCGACCAAGTCGACTAGGGCTGAAGTCGGCCGACCGGCTCGATCGACCGACGTGCACGCCTTGACCTGGCAGATGGCCGGTCTGCCGACCCAATCGACCGGAATTGAGAGCAGTGCTCTCTGTTTTTTTGGGTCGACCGGGCGGTCGACCGGAGGCTCCAACAGTCGGATTCTTGACCGTTGGCGGTCGACCGGGAGGTCGACCGACAGGTCTGCAGACCCCAACGGCTAGTTTTTGACAGCCTATAAATTTAGGGGTTTGGTCATTGTTTTCACCAAGATTTTTAGGGAGCTTTCAAGCCAGTTTTTCTGATCTTTTCAAAAGGTTTTTCTCCACAAATTTGAGAGCTAATACTTCCAATCAAAAGGGGAGTTTTATCAAGAGTGTTAAAAAGAGATTCTTTGAGTTTTCCTCCACCATCTCTTTCCTTGTTTTTCTCACAAACACTTGAGTAACCCATTGAGCTATTCATTCTATAGGAGTGTTTTTTGTGAGAGGATTTTAGGTGATTAAGAGTTGTGATCACCAAAGTTCTACTTTGTTCCTTTGAGAAGGCGGACGGTTGTGTTCGCATTGTTTCGGGTCCTAGTGTGGACTCGGTGGTTTCGAGTTCGGGTGCGAGCTCATTGTTTGAGGTGCGGCCTCGGCGAGCCGGTGGGCTTGCGTGTGTACGGGCTAGAGAGTCTGAGAGTTGTAGGTGTTGCGGCACCGGGTGATCCATTGGGATCGATTATAGTGGAAATCCTTCGTGTGTCGAAGGCAGGGATGCAGAGCAAGGGTGCTCGAACCTCGAAACAAATCTCTTGTGTTTGCGATTGCTCACTCTCTCTCTCTCTTTGTCTCTTGTTTATATCTTGCATACTTTTATTGTGCTCATCTTTATATGCTAGATATTCATTGTGTGCTTTATTGATATACTTGCTTGGGTTTGTTTGCTAACACTTGTATTCAACCAAGAGAGCCAACGCGGCACCTCAACCCATTCAAGGGGAATCTAGAGGAGTTTGTCCAGAGCCCTTCACGGGGAATTCGGCAACACTCATGTGTTATACGTGGTGTTTAGTTTAAATAGTTTATTTAGGTCATAATTGCTTTTAGCTTCCGCATTATTTGGCATCAAGTGACCTTTAGATTAGCCATCACCTATTCACCCCCCTCTAGGTGAACTTATAATTGGTATCAGAGCCAAGTGCTCTGATTTTAAGTCTTACAACCTAGAGTTAAAGATCCTCATTTTAGGCTAATAATAATTTTTTGTACACACACCATGGACTTCATGTCACCACCCATGTTTAACATTCTTAACATCCATATATGAAAGGTGAAGATGTCCTTGTACCTCAAAGCCTTAGGTATTCATGTTTATCTTGCCACAACTAATAATGCATATTGTTTAAATGGTAAGAATATTGAGGCTAATGCAAAAGCCCTACACGCTTTAAGATCTACCCTAAATGATGATTATTTATCTAGGGTTGCTAATCTTTATTTGACTTTTGTAGTTTGGAACACTTTGATCTCCCTTGGCGAAAATGATCAATACTATGCGGGGAGCGACTCGGATGTTGGAAGCGACCCTTCCAATGTGTGCTACATGGTCCAAGGGGATAACCCCCTTGAGGTAACTACCGAATCCGAGGATGAGGACATGTCATATGATGAGCTCACTTCTTTTTGCCAACAATTACTTGAGAAATATGACATGCTTAGAAAAGAAAATAAAAATTTGAAAAAGAATTTTGATTGCATGCATAAGGAAAATGATTCATTTAGAAATAAGGTTGCATGCATTGAAAAAGAAAATAAAGATTTGAAAAATGAGAATGTTTCCTTGTATTCAAAATGAATGATTTGTGTGAAGGAAATAATACTTTGAAAAAAAAATTGATTTGGTGGAAAAACAAAAAGAAGTTATTTTTCAAGAAAATAAATCTTTGAAAAGAAAAGTTTTTGAAAAGGAAAAAGATTTTGTTTCTAAAAAGAAAAAGAAAAATGATTCTTTATCTCATCATGCTTTACATGCCACCACTAATGAGATTAAAGATTTGAAAAATAAAATGGATTGTTTGAGTTCAACTTTGAACTCTTGTGCATTTAACCATACTAGGTTGGAGTCAATGTTTTTAAAGAAACAAACTCCACACATTCATGCACAACATCATCATGCATATGCACACTTTGCACGCCATGATCACCCTCACACTCATATGCATTCTAAGGTGTACAAATGTACACATTGTGGCCGCAAAGGCTATTTAGCAAAGTTTTGTTTTGATAGAATACATCATTTAAATTTTGCTAATAAAAATGTTTTAAAGGAACCCAAACATTTTGCAAATAATAATGTTCCTTACAAGACTAACCTCAAAGGACTCAAAAAAATATGGGTACCAAAACCCCCACCCCATGTTTTTGATGTAGGTGAGGGATCTCTTAAGATGTGAGAAACTTGGTGCCTTGATGGTGGATGCAAATAGATATGATGGACACACTTATTGATGCATCGCTATCAAGGAGGTTTTGGTGGGACAACCACCATGATTGGAGCTTTGGAGTTGGTAACAATCTCTAAACTCCTACTTTTTATGTACATGCTTTTTACATATATCATATTTATAGCATGTTCATGTTTTAATTATTTATGTGCTTCATGTGGTAAAAACATGCTTAGATGTAGTTTTTATTAAAACTTGTATTTATACATGTACAAATAGTGAGAACAAATTGATTCATATATGTTTGCACTTCATGCTCATTTGTACCCATTATATGTACATGTATAAGCTAGTTTTGATGAATTCCTCATTTACACTTGTTTTGCCAATTATCGTGTTTTTACTTCATGTATATGTATTTTTAATTCAAATAAAATAAATATACATGTATACCCGTGAGTCTCTTGCCTTCATACAAATACATTTAATAGACTCTTTTATGTTTGGGATATGTATGTGTATTGTTAGTTTTGGATAAATCATACATATACCATGAAGATTAGTGTGTTTTAATGAAATTTTTTTTATTAAAAATGTGACTTATGATTTAAAAATGATACTCACACTTTTTGAGCTTCAATGTCTATTTTCTTGAAAATGCTATTTACATGACTTTTGAACACTCACACTTTATTTATTTTGTCATGACTTTGTTTCATGAACATATTTTTTGAGCTTCATAGATCGAGTGTCAATTCTTATATTTGGTATGATTCATGAAATACATATGCTTTGATTTCATGTTTTTGAAGAATCTTTAACTAGTTTTTCAAAAATTATTTTAACTAGTTATTGTTCTTCATTTGGTAGTGATTTTCAATGCTAAAATATTTTCAAATCTATTTTTGAAAACTCTACCCTTAATGGGAGGATGGATGAGAGATCATGTTCATGTATGCTTTATGTGAAAAACATTTTAATCTTGAACTTGGTTGGGAGGTATAAGTTACGAGTCATATACATGATTTACATTGTTATTTTCAATTGGTATCATTGAATCGTTTCAATTGGTATCAATTTGACTCTATTTTCGTATATACTCATATTTTGTTTCTTATATATGTATGTATCAATTTCATTTGGTATATTCATTTTTCATACATATATATGAGTTATTTGTGCTTGAGTTAAAAATTTTATATGTTTAAAGCACAAAGTTATTTATGATAAGAAAATAAAAATTTTATAAGAAAAATTTAAAATTTGTTTTATAAGAAAAATCAAAAGATTTTTGAGTTGTATTGCCTATATGCAAGGAGAGCTTAACATCTCTTCTACATATAGATTCATGTTGAGTGTATTGTATATTGAGGAGCTTGACAACTCTTCTTTATGTGGTACACGTGTGTAGGGGGAGCTTCACATCTCCTCTTATGCATTACATAATATGTGTTATGTGAATTGGGGCTTGTCATCCCTTCTTCATGTAATGCATATGTGTAGGGAAGCTAACTTAGCGTATTCCTCTTCATGAATGTATATCCCATATAACCTTTTATTGACTTATTTGTTTACACCCCTTATTGGTCTCTTTGTTTATGACAAAAAGGGGGAGAAAAATTTGATGATTTTGTTTTTACTTTTACCCCTTTTTTGATGATTGACAAAAAGGGGGAGAAAGATTTGGTTTATATGCATGCTTTTGTGGTTAAAGGATTTAATGCATATATGTTTTGTTTTGCAAATAGGAGAAAAAGATTTTGTGATTTTGTTTTATGCTTGATTAGTATGTTTACTCCTACATTTGCATACATGTTTATGTGCCTCATTGCATATTTATTTTGTTTATTTGAGATGCATGAGTTAAGGGGGAGCTTCCTTGAAGCTTTACTTTAATCCATGCATATATAACTTCATGAGTTTTGTCATCATAAAAAAGGGGAGATTGTTGGCCCAAAGGCCCATCACTCTAGTTTTGATGATGATCAACTCATGTAGTTATGTTTACTAATGATCTTGTGTTTAATTAGTAACAGATTTATGATCTAGATCTTAGTAGGTGTGGAGTTTCAACAAAGGATTTTAAGACAAGTTTTGGGCTAGTACCGGTTGATTCACGAGCCTATGCATCAAGACCACATCAAGTACTCAAGAGGAGTCGAGCTCGTTGGATTGCTTTTGGACCAAGTCAAGATGATGAGAAGACTTCAAGGGAAGACTTCAAGATCAAGACTTGTGTCTAGGTATAAGATTTAGTTTTTAGAAGATTTTGTTTTAGTTAAAATGTAAAGGATAGAGTAGTTGGTGGATTGCTCAAGTACATTTACATACACACTCTTGATAGATATGTTTTCATAAAAGATTTTTAGTTTTTAGAAAAGAATTTTTACTTTGGAAAAATACTTTTTGGTTTTTGGAATTCCTTATATACATTTCTTTTATCCAAAACCAAGTTTAGAGCTTAATGTCAAAAACTTAGATATTTCATCTTATTTGTGTAGTGGATCATATCCATACACACTATACTTTAATGAATTCAAAATATCTTGTTTTTGTATTTAAAGGAGTTTTGAAAAAACAAGATTTTGGAAAATACAAGTTTTCATTTGAGCCAACATTTTCATATTACAAAAATAGTCCAAATCATTTATAACATGCCTTGATTTTGTGCAAGCATGTTTGTTTATCAAAGAATATTGGTAAAACTATTTTTGTAGATTTTTAAGTATTTTATGGGATTTTATTTCAATCAAAAGACTAAGTTTTAAATCCCAGTTTTTCAGTTTCAGGCTTCAGCAAGTCGACCGACCAAGTCGACTAGGGCTGAAGTCGGCCGACCGGCTCGGTCGACCGACGTGCACGACGTGCACGCCTTGACCTGGCAGATGGCCGGTCTGCCGACCCAGTCGACCGGAACTGAGAGCAGTGCTCTCTGTTTTTTTGGATCGACCGGGCGGTCGACCGGAGGCTCCAACGGTCGGATTCTTGACCATTGGCGGTCGACCGACAGGTCTGACAGACCCCAACGGCTAGTTTTTGACAGCCTATAAATTTGGGGGTTTGGTCATTGTTTTCACCAAGATTTTTAGGGAGCTTTCAAGTCAGTTTTTCTGATCTTTTCAAGGTTTTTCTCCACAAATTTGAGAGCTAATACTTCCAATCAAAGGGGGAGTTTTATCAAGAGTGTTAAAAAGAGATTCTTTGAGTTTTCCTCCACCATCTCTTTCCTTATTTTTCTCACAAACACTTGAGCAACCCATTGAGCTATTCATTCTATAGGAGTGTTTTTGTGAGAGGATTTTAGGTGATCAAGAGTTGTGATCACCAAAGTTCTACTTTGTTCCTTTGAGAAGGCGGACGGTTGTGTTCGCATTGTTTCGGGTCCTAGTATGGACTCGGTGGTTTCGAGTTCGGGTGCGAGCTCATTGTTTGAGGTGCGGCCTCGGCGAGCCGGTGGGCTTGCGTGTGTACGGGCTAGAGAGTCTGAGAGTTGTAGGTGTTGCGGCACCGGGTGATCCATTGGGATCGATTATAGTGAAAATCCTTCGTGTGTCGAAGGCGGGGATGCAGAGCAAGGGTGCTCGAACCTCGAAACAAATCCCTTGTGTTTGCGATTGCTCACTCTCTCACTCTCTCTCTCTCTTTGTCTCTTGTTTATATCTTGCATACTTTTATTGTGCTCATCTTTATATGCTAGATATTCATTGTGTGCTTTATTGATATACTTGCTTGGGTTTGTTTGCTAACACTTGTATTCAACCAAGAGAGCCAACGCAGCACCTCAACCTATTCAAGGGGAATCTAGAGGAGTTTGTCCAGTACCCTTCACGGGAAATTCGGCAACACTCTTGTGTTATACGTGGTGTTTAGTTTAAATAGTTTGTTTAGGTCATAATTGCTTTTAGTTTCCGCATTATTTGGCATCAAGTGACCTTTAGATTAGCCATCACCT
This sequence comes from Agave tequilana, assembly GCA_038442645.1. Lineage (NCBI taxonomy): Eukaryota > Viridiplantae > Streptophyta > Magnoliopsida > Asparagales > Asparagaceae > Agave > Agave tequilana. Next base: position 70,085 of record JAVJIF010010660.1, read on the forward strand.
ATTCACCCCCCTCTAGGTGAACTTACAGAGGGATCATCAATTTAGCCTCATTGAAGGTTTAAGCTTGCATGGGGCAAGGTTCCTCCTGCTTTCAACAGCCAAGGGAATGCAAAATTGACAACAAAAAAGATTATGAAATTAGTTAGGAATATTGGACACTTAATGAAGGAGAATGATAAAAAATGTGCTCTCAGGACCATAGATGATGATAAGCACAAGATCAATCAGACACCCACAAATTAAAGGGGGGCAGATGATAAGCACAAATCCTAACCTTAAACTTTTTTTCCTCACCAGAACCCTAGCCCTAGTTTTCCAACAAAAAAAGTTCAAAATCACCCGAAATTCACAAAGAGCACTGTTCATCTTCAACCTTTGTCCTTCATCCAAACCCAAAACGGCTCCACCTCGTCGCCGCCAACCTTGCCTGCAAGCAACCCTAGATCGTCTGGTTCCTTTCCTTCCTCCTCTCTTCTCTGATCCCAGCTCGACCTGACACCGCCTTCACCTTCCTTTGCCTTCCTACCACTCGCCATCACCGACCCCTCTGCCACGACAACCCTCTGCCACGACGACCACCATCTTGTATCGCAACCCATCAACCCATTGCAACAATCGAGTCATCCTGTTCCATCAACCTTACGGCCATTACTCATTGACCTTGCAAAAATCTTGCTCAGATCTCTCCTGCCATTAGACCTCGCCTTCATCCTCGATCCTCGCCTTCACATCACGTCTCAATCCGACCTAATTTGGCCCGCATCCAACTAGAATCAGATCTAGAGGTGCTACTGGATATGGATTATCCGCGGATATCTGCATCCGAATTCGCCTCCAATCCGGATACGGATATCATTTTTTCACATCCGTTAATATTCGTATCCGTATCCGAAAGGTAGGTGCGGATACGGATATGGTAAAAGTAATATCTTATTCGTATCCGATCCGATATCCGAATGTTGCATGTTTCATAATGATATCGGTATGGAGAACACTATTCTTCAATGGAATAAGATATTAAATTTTGATATTTTGAGTTTGTGAAAAAGTAATAGTGAAAAGTATTCAATTCTTGCAAGAGCACATATTTTGAGTATTTCGACATCAATCATAGCATCCGAATCGGCATTTAGCACCGGAGGACGTGTAATCTATTGTTATAGAAGTCAAATACAATGAATACGATGAATGTATTGATATGTACACAATAATATCATAGTATGTATCACATTTAATTGTAGTAGATGAGATAGAAAGTAATATATGTATTTCTGTTTAATTTATCTTTAACCATATCCATTTTTAACATATCCGATTAGTATCCGCATTCGATCCGCTAATATCCGATTTATATCTGATATCCGATTTTGGCAGATACGGATATCATTTTTTCACATCCGCCAATATCCGTATCCGTATCCGTATCCGAAGGTTGGGTGCGGATATGGATATGGTAGAGGTAATATCCGATCCGTATCCGATCCGATGGCACCCCTAATCAGATCTCATCTTTATCCCCTATTCTACCTTCTTCTCTACCAACTCAGATCCGACAACCAAACCCGACCTGAATCCACAGCTCCAATCCGACCTGACAACTGTACGCGACCCGCTTCGTCAGAATTAGTGCAGATCCAACCCGTTTGCAGAAACCAGACATGTTAGCAGTCCAGATTGGTCTTTCGACCATGTCTCAGCCGTCTGAAATTCGATTCGAGCCGTTTTTGAAGCGTTAGATTCATGAGAGACAACCCTACGCATCCCAGTAAATATGAGCAGCCGTCGAACTAAAACTTATGTGATCTATACAGACTGGAATGCAATCAGCTGCTAAATACTATTACCGGTGCTGTTGATACTCTATTTTGCTAGAGTATTATTGATTGTACTCTTAGATACTCTATATTACTGCTTTGTTTTCTTTTATTGATGATGTTCATTGCATTTGGTGATGATGTCAGCTGATGTTTCGACTTCTCTGCTACTGATGTATCTACTTGTGGGTTCTTTTTATTACTTCTTACGGCTGAAATACTGAGTATAAAGGATGCTCGGGATAACACTCCTCTTGGTACTTTCGCAGACGAATATGTGACTATCAAAATCTGAGTATGATTTTCTGATTTAAAAGATGCATTCAGTTTTCACTTCTGACGCTGTTATCTTAGCACATTCAAGTATTTCTTACTTAGCGAGTTTATCACTTTCATTTTAGATTATTAATTCTGGTGCGTCAACAAATATGACTAATAAATCTACAGTTTTTTTTTTCAGTTTTCACACATCTTCTTCCCCTTCAATTTTTGCTAATGGTAGTTCAAGCATAGTACTGGCATTGGCACTCTCAATCTCACTTCTCTTGCATTCACAGATGTTAATTATATTTTACATGTTTTTTAATCTTGTATCTGTGAGTCGTTTGACCAAAACTCTTCACTGTTTTATAACTTTTTCTCCTTTATCATGTGTTGTTCAGGACCTTAAGACAAAGAAGGTGATTAGAGTAAGATGATCTATATTATTTTTAATGCGGTAATCAACTTAAAGTAGGCGTTTCTACTCTGGTATGTGATGAGTTTGCGATCCAATGACACTATCGTTTAGGTTATACATCTTTAAAATCCACTAAAATGTTATTTTCTTATGTTAAGGCTATCTCTAAATTAGAGTGTGAGTCATGTCAGTTTGATAAACATCATAGAACTTTCTTTCCATCTAGAGTAGTTAATCAGTGTAGTTCTTTATTTGAAATTATTCATACTTATATTTGAGGCTTACTCGAGTTAAAAGTGTGTCTGATTTTTCTTATTTTATCATTTTTATTCATGACTATTCTCGTATGACTTGATTATTTTTAATGAAAGACCGCTCTGAAATTCTCTTTATATTTTAAATATTTCATAAAGAGATTAGTACTCAATTTAATTGTTCACTTAATCTTTTACGATTTGATAATGCTTTGAATATGTGCAACATGCTTTTCAAAAGTATTTTGTTTCTCATGCATAATTCATCAAACTTTGTGAGCTCATATACCTCAACAGAACAGTGTTGCTGAAGGATAAAATCGTCATTTACTTGGCACTACTCTAACACTAATGATTCATATGCAGTTTCTCAAGTATTTTTGGCTGACGCAGTTTTTACTGTTTGTCACTTAATTAATAGGGTTTTTTCTTCTATTTTAGGTGGCAAAACCCCTTTCTTAATTCTTAATCCGAAAAACAGCTGTTTGATTTATCTCCAAAAGTTGTTGGGTGTGTGTTTTGCTTAAATTTTCGAAAAAAGGCATGATAAATTAGATCCTCAAGCAGTTTGGTTTCTTTTAGATATTCTAAGATACAAGAAGGATATCGTTGTTGGAATCTCATCATTAAAAGTATGTGATTTGTGCGAATATCACTTTCTTTAAAAACACCTTACCTTTCAGCCTCTATGGGTTTCACTACAACTTCTTCGATTACTCATGTTACTCTTTCTGTACTACTAGAAGACACATCCACTTCAAGTTTATCAACAGCGAAAAAAGATTACTACTAATCTTAACAGTTTACTCCCTCATCAGTCAATTACTTTCACTGAAGTGACTGAGCTTGCCATAACTCTTCAAAAAGGTGCTCGTTCTTGCACTCAATATCCTATAGATAAAGTGTTATCTTTCCCTCATTTATCTCCTACATACTTTAGTTTTGCAATCAAATTGTCTTTCGTGTCTCACAAAATTATATCGTGATGTTATGTTGGATCCTGAATGGAAAAGTGCTATGAATGAAGGGCTAACTGCTTTACGTGCTAATAAAACATGAGAATTAACTTATTTACCACCAAGAAAATAAAATATTGATTGTCGATGGATATACACTATTAAATTTCTCCCTGATGGAAGATTGAGCGCTTGAAGACAGGGTTGGTTATAAAGGGTTACCCACAGACTTATAGTATTGACTATTTTAAGACTTTCTTCCAGTAGCTCGTCTGTATTCTGTTCGCAATTTTTTATCAGTTGTGATAGTGAATCAATGAGTTTTGTATTAGTTAGATATCAAAAATGCATTCTTATACGGAGATCTTCAAGAGGAGATGTATATGCTTCAACCTCGCGGTTATTTCAGGGAGAGACAGAAAAAACCTGCAAATTCAAAAAGGCAATTTATGGTTTGAAATAATCTCCACGCGCATGGTTTGACAAATTCAGTACTGTTATTTCACACTATGAATTGAGACAAAACCTCTGAGCACTCTATATTTGTAGGACTTTCTTCTATTGGTACATTATTCTTGCAGTATATGTTGATGATATTGTTATCACTGGAGATGATCATTAAAGTATTATTCAGTCAAAAGTTTATCTGAGTTCTCATTTTCATTGAAAAACCTTGGTCTCTTGAGATCTTTTCTAGGAATCGAGGGCGCTCGCTCTCTAAAAGGTCTTTCTCTATCTCAGAGAAAATACTTTACTGATTTGTTAGAAGAAACTGATACATTAGGATTTAAACCTATTAATACTCTATGGATCCTAAAACCTAGAAGAGCCGCTTGCTGATCCTGAAAAATACAAATAATTGATTAGTAAACTAATTTACTTAACTATCACTCGATCTGATATTATATTTATTGTGGGTGTGTTAAGTCGATATGTACAGACTCTGTTTCAGCTTCATTGGACTACTGCTTGTCGTATTTCGCGGTATTTTAAAAAGGCTCCAAGTAAAAGGTTGTATTATCATCCTTCCTCTCACTTGGATATTGTGGGATATTCTGATGTTGATTAGGCTGGTGATCCTATTGATCATCTTTCCACTATTGCTTATTACACTTTTGTTGGAGGCAATTTGATGACATGACGATATAAATAACAAACTGTTATTGCTCGATCCAGTGCTAAGGCTGAGTATAGAGGTATAACTCACACAGCTTGTGAATTAATGTAGATTCAATCTCTTTTCTGAGATGAGCGTTATCAACAAGTCAATGGTGATGTATTGTGACAATAAAGTGACTATGTATATTGTTAATAATTCTATTTTTCATAAGCGAATAAAGCATATTAAAGTCGACTACTACTTTATTAGGGACATGCTGATGACACATCGGATAATCACTTCATTCATCACATCGAGCTGTCAACTTGGAGATATATCCTTATTTAGAAAGAGTTTTTCAGTTTTATGTAGCAAGTTGGGCATGATTGATATCTATATTCTAACTTGAAGGTGAGTATTAGAGTAGAAATATGAATTTTCTTCTTTATTTTGATCTCTTGCTTCAAGTTGAACATTGTGTATTCTCTTAGTCTTAAACAGGACATGTATTTTTTTCTCTATAAATAAATGGTCACTCCTTAATTGAGGGAACACGATCTTCCCTTCATCTTCCTCACCCCAACAGTACCAAAGAATCAAAACTGCCATTATAGGGTACTCAAGAAAAGATAACAGTCACCTTGTATGTTACTGAGTAGTATGGTATCAAAGAATCAAGAGTTCACTGTTTATAATACAACTCTGCAAGGTCGTGCTATGTTAAGGGAATTATCCACTAGTGATTGCAGAGAACCATGTATGACAGAAGAATTGAAAAGCACAGAACGTGGAGGCAGTGTGAAAACAATTTCAATCTTGACTGGACTAGAATTAACTAAAATACCATGAATCTTTTTTCTTTTTCCTTGTTTTTGGAGATACCCTGAAATCAGCTAGATTCACTTTAAAATCATACATTATTAGGACTCCCATACAACAACAACAAAAATAGACCACAATAATGTATATGTTCAAAATTTTGAGGATAGACCATCTCCTTGAAATTAGCAAGCTTCATATTCATTTTTATTGCCTTGGTCCATATTATCATAGGTATACCCAGTCCTAACCAACTTCTTCAAGTGTGATCCTCTCAGTCCTAAGGGGTGCCCTAATGGGAAAGTCTATCTGAACATGCCCAAACTACCTAAAATGATTATCCCTCGATTTAATCTCTCAATTTATTTGATGAATGCCTCATTTCTCATCTTTTAGGATACTGTCCCTCATAGTATCTTGAGATTCAGTTATGTTCATTTCCCTGGATAAGTTTCTTGGCTGCCAATATTCCAACCCATAAAGCAACATTGTTGTATACTCCTTTTTTTAGTACTTTTCCTCCAAGTTAATGGGCAGTAAAAGGTCCCTAAGAACAAATATTAATCAACTTTAATGAATACTGCTTGAATGAAGTTGGTCACAACATAAGCAATCATAACACTAGGATGTCTATGATGGTAGTCTTGGGATAGGATTTGGCATGTCCAAGCAATTACAGTTTGGCTAATGCAATTCTGGACCTATTCCCCACTCAAATCTTTACGATCCTAAGAAAAATTAATTGAAATTGATCATCAAGTGTTAAGATTAGTTATTAGTATTAGGTTATTGGGTTGTTTGGTTGTTACCCATATACCCATCTTGTCTTCTATATGTACCTCGTACTTCTCTTATGTTAATTAATCAATCTACTTTTAAGGTTTTCTATATCCCTACATGGTATCAGAGACATCCCTCTTCCATCATCATCTTCTTAAAACCCCTAACCACCGCCAAAATCCTAGCCGCCACAAAAAATCTTAATTCTAGCCATCAACCATCTATTTCATCTCTTCTTCTTATCTTCTTTTTCTTTTCATTTCTTTTTTAAGATCTAATGTGATCTTCAATTTAGATCTCTAAAAAAAATTTACTGCTCACATGAACAGTACCATGGGTACTGTTCATTAAAAAAAGGTGTCTTTCTCCTTCAAGTTTCAAAATCCTATCCGTCATCAAATGTTGCTTCATCTACTGTCATTCGTCATTAACTTCTGTTGCTGTTGAATCATCAGATGGTGTTGTTGGCTACTTTTGTTACTATTGCCGAACTCTTTTGCTACCGATCGATTCTATATCTACCGCGGGTATCTATTACTGCTGAGTTTGAGGATCTTCTAAAACCTCTCCTACTGTTTGAGGATCTCTCAAAACCTCTCCTTCTACTGAGTTTAGAAAACTTTAAAATCTTATTTGTATCCAAGATGACGATGAATATTAACTTTTTGCACGGAGGTTTGGTTTAATTGACAACTTCAGTGTCAGCATCGAAGATTCAGCAGTGCGACATAAGATTATCTATTTCGTATTTGTTTCTTAATTTTTTTTGTTTAGAAAAACTTTATTTATAAGATATTTTACTAGTCTTTATAACAAGCTGGGCATGTTAAATCTCTATGCTCCAGCTTGAGGGGAAGTGTTAAGATTAGTTATTAGTATTGGGTTATTGGATTGTTTGGTTATTACCCATATTCTCACGTTGCCTTTTATATATACCTTGTACTTTCTCTTATACTAATTAATCAATCTACTTCTAGGGTTTTCTATTTCTCTACATCAAGATTTAAAGAAAATATAAGAATGACACATGAAGCATCCAACTGTATCAAATCTAAGTCTATGAAACAAATATCTAGGCCTACACTCTTTACATAAAAGTTGTAAGAATGATAATGACAAATAATAAAATGGTCAACCAGAACTAAGGCTTGATCTTTCAGTATCAAAGCATCTTGAAATGACCATGATGGGGACATCAATGTCATGAGAGAAATCGAATGGAGTCTGTATTTTCTTTTTGAGTTTAACGTGTTTTTTCTTATTTTATTTAGTCTTTTTTCATATTTAGTCACACATCGGTTATGTGGTGAAAAGCCAAGACCTATAGGTATATTTGAAGGTTCCATTACTTTCAATAAAAATAGATCAGAATTTTGAGAAAATAATTATTTTGGGGTTTTCCCTTTGAGACGCGTGTCCCCCATGGCAGGGTGTGAAACCTTAACTGTGAAACTAAAATCGAGCATGTGGCGTGAAACGGTGTGAGGTCAAGATCGAGTAGCAAACGGTGTGAGGTCAAGATCGAGTAGCGTGCGTGTAAAGCGACGTGAGATCCGAAAGTTGAAAGGCCTTTTCATTTATCCATTAGGTAATCTTGAATTATTTTTCTCTCACTCTCATCTTTTCTCAAAATTATTAGATCTCCACTTTTATTTCACATCAATTTGGAATCAAAGCATGGTTAGAAAAAATAATGAGTGATGAAATTAAAATTTTAATACTAGTTTTGTAATGCCCGATCCGGCGGGTACGGAGACGTTACTGCGACGTATATACGCAGGTCAGAAATACTCTCACGTATATACGCTAAGCATCAGTATAGGTAAGAATCAGAGTACGGAAGCACGTGGTGCATTATACATTCCAACCAATGAGTACAATTACAAAGTTATCACCAGAGGTGACAAATATTACAAGAATATTACATCACCCATATGGCGCAATTGCGAGAATACAAGAATGTACAAGTATGAACAGTACAAAAGGAGGCTCAGAGTCCCAACAGGAAAACTCAAGAGCCGAACAGGAGGGCCTGGAAGGATGGGGCTCTGGACGGTCTGCTAGAGATCCACGCTACCGCTGCGTCACTCTGATCAGCGACTGGGAGAATCCGCACGCTCCAAGCTTCAAAACCTGGACATGAGGATCCAGAGAGTCAGAACTCCCCGGCGAGTGGTGATACGAAAGCCAGATGGCGGGCATAGATAAGCACATGTGTATCGATAATTCTGGATCCTAAACATGAAAACCGTATCGTAGGCACAAGCATGCAGGAGCAAGTAGATATACAGCAAGTGATATCAAGTAGGAAAGATTCATAGTATGATAAGATAAGAGCAGGGGGCAAGTAAAAGGCAGGATATGAATAGGTATAACATAATAATCATAAAACTGAAAATCTGAAGTAAAATCCGATACAAGCAAACATGGCAAGGCATACTACAGATTCATAACTGGCATCTTTTATTATTATTATTACTCGTCTTACCCCGATGTCTAGATATGTGAACCAGCGTCCCAGCACACATATATCCACATCTGAGTAAAGCAAGATTGTTATTGGAAACCAACGGGGGTATCAACGAACAATGTTTACAGTGGGTCCCGTACATACTCGGGACCACGGCCCAGGATTGTTCCGTTGCTTGGTGGACGGAACCTGCCGCAAGGCGATCAGGAGGGTCTTATGGAATGCCCTTATCAAGATGGTACCAGGAAGGAGGGAGCCAGTACTCCCCTCGGTCGCCTGGAGACCCACAGGTCAGACCGGAAGTTTTAGTTGCACAACATGCCTAGTACCACTGTAAACACGAACATATATTGATAGCCGCAAGTTTCCCCCGACCCGATGCAAGTTGTTCCTTTTTATGATTTATTATGTAGTTATCAATTTACGGGAACAGGTGCAAGACATGATCAGGAGTTCAGGAGTACATGAGTACTATAGATTCAGGTCACTGTATATGTATAATACAGGATAACAAGTACAAGATTCAAGTCACTGTATGTAATACAGGACAACAAGTATAGTATTCCCGTAAATGTGATAATCACAGGTCAAGTATTAATATTTCAAGAGGCAAGTGATAAGTCATGTCATAGTCAGAAGCAAGTGTCAAGTAGCAAGTCGGGTGTCAGGTGATGACACATCTGTTGACAAGTGATACGGACAAGTGTCAGGTATTAGCATGTAGATGGTAAGTATCAAGTAAAAACATGTCAAGTATTAATATATCAAGTGAGTACTTGGCAAGTGATACAATAATAGCTGAGCACAATCAAAGAAAGTGTTAGTTCCAAACAGCATAAATCCTGAATAATACAAGTCGACCCGATGAATTGAGAAAGTCAAGAGAAAAGCGAGAACACTCGCCTAAATCCTTGAAAAACACAGTGAAATCCCCGATCTCCAGAATCTAGGAAATCAACGCGTCAACGCGTTAGAAAGAAAGTGATAGAGAGAGGAGAAAATCAAGAGATAAAGAAATGAGAGAGAGGAGAGAGAAAGAGAGAACTAGAGAGAGAAGTACATGGAGAGAGAGAGAGAGAGAGAGTGTGTATAGGGGGGACGCGGGTTTGAGATTGAGACGCGGGGGTCGCAGACGCGGGAGTCGCGTTGCACAGATGCCACAAACGCGGGGTTCGAGACCCGCGTTCAAGTCAGGGCGCGAGAAGAACGCGGACGCGGTCGTGAGCTCCGCGTCGCGTTAACACAAGAAGAACACAGACGCGGGCATGGGCTCCTCGTCGTGTTGACATGAGAAGGACACAGACGCGAGCATGGGCTCCGCGTCGCGTCGATACAGAAACGCGAAGGGCGCGTTATACAAATGTCAAGAACGCGAAGATTCGCGTTAAGGAACTGTTTGGACGTGAGGGTGAGATCCGCATCGACAATCAACAGAGAGAAAGAGAGAGACAGGGAAAGAGGGTGAGTGGGACGCATGTTTTTTTGGGAGAAAAGGGGAAACGCCAGTTTTTGGTCTCCCCAAGTTTTGGGAGGAAAATCAGAGAAGACAAGGAAAAGGAAAAGGAAAGGAAATGAAAAAGAAAGGAAAGAAAGAATGAAGGAAAACAAGGAAAGAAGGAAAGGAAAGAAGAGAAGGAAAGAATGAAAAGGGAAAGGGAGGATGACCGGCGATGGCCGGCGGTCACCGGCGGCGGCCGGAGATGGCCGGAAGTGGCCGGAGATGGCCGGAATCCGGTAGCCAAGCCTAAGCCAAAGAGAGTGCAAGTCTAGCTCATTTTTGATTTTTGGAGTTTTACAAAAGAAGTTTCGGAGAGCGAACCAATAGCTCGTCGGAAAGAGCACGACGAGGAGAAGAAGATGGCATGGTCGTTGGCGGTCAAGGTGGTGTATATGGTGGTAGAGAGGTGGTGAAACTTTGGAGCTTAATGGGTTCATGGTGGAGAAATGAGGAAGAAGAAGGTGGAAAAGATGGTGTTATGGTGGTTGTTGTTGTTGAAATGAAGGAGGAGATGGAGGAGAATGAGGTGGTGGTGTTGGTGGAGAAAATGGAGGAAAAATGGTGGAGAAATGGCCGGCCAAGGCAAGCCGATGACTGCCATTTTCGTTCTCTGTTGGCTGCATGCTGGAAAAGGAAGGAGGGAAGAGAAATAAATGAATGAGAGAGAAGGAAGTGGGGTATATATAAAAGGAGGGGTTTTTGATTATTACAACCATGCCATCCCCAAAATGAGACTTGCGTCTCTTGTAAAAAGGGACCCGCGTCCAATGGAATGAGAATCCGCGTCTGGCAATTGCCCAGACGCGGGGACGAAACTCGCGTCCAGGAAAACGCGAATTGCTGCGTTTAACAGAAAGGACAAAAGCCAGATTTGACTTGATTGGAGTTGATTAGCAGTGCATTAAATGCAGTATGGAGAGCACGCCTGCATTAAATGCGAAATTCAGTTTGGTGAAACTTGCGTCTAGCGAGGAGAGAGAAAAAGAGAAAAGTAGAATAAAATATCTGGATAAAATTCCGGTATCTGGGAAAACACCGAAAACTCCGGAAAAGTCCAAAAAATAAAGTAACTTTGAAAGCTTCCCAAAAATTCTCAAAAATAATAAATATTATATAAAGATTTTTGATGAAATCGGTTTTTCAGAAATTCAATCCCATTTTCAAAATAAAAATCATAAAGTCAACCGTCAATATCGGTCTACACCGGGTTGGCCGGATTTTTGATAAATTCTGAAAATTCTCAGAAAAAGCCTGAAAGGAGAAATTATAATTCTAAGAAGTAATATGAAAGCGGAATCTAGAAATTTGATTCCATTTGTAAAATAAAATTTCTGGAATCAACCAGTGAGACTGGCCGACACCAAATCCAGTGGAATTTCGATAAATTCAGAAAATTCTCAGAAAAAGTATTTAGATAGAAAATGTGATTTTAAGAAGTTATAGGAAAGCCGTTTTTTGAATTTCAACTTCGTTTGTAAATTAAAAATCCGAGAATCGGTCCGCGGTATTGGTCGACCCCGGTTTTGAAGATTTCGAATTTAATTAGAAAAATTTCAGAAAATCACGAAAAATCTAGAATATTAGAAAATGATGTTTGAAACTGAAATCGGTCAAATCAGAATACCAGAAAGTTCAAATCGAGCAATACTCTAGGATCGGTCCCCCGGTTCAGAGTAGGGCTGACTCTGAGTTCACGAATCCAGATCCAAGGCAAAACGATCATATAAATAACTCATAATACAAAACAAATACCGAAAGTAAATCAAAAAAATACGATCAGAAATATGAATACGCAACTAAGTACGTATTCAGGGAGTGGGGTGTTACAAGTTTCTTATGAAAGATTCCTGATGTGAAGTCAGTACAACTTTATTTGAATTATTCATTATTTCTTTCTTTTCATCTCTTTTGCCAAATGATCTCATTCATTTCTTTTTCCTTAAATTTCAAAAAAAGTTACAAAATCTTTTCAATCTCCTCATTATCTCTTATCTTATCTCAAATTCTTACCACGCATCTCAAATCCTAAACATAATTCAAAATCTCAACTCCAAATCAGATCCTCAGCCACAATTTCAAATCTTTAGTACAAAATCACAACCAAAATATTTAAAAAGAAAGAAAGAAAGAAAGCCCACTTGTTTTCTTTTTCCTCTTATCTTTCTCTCTTTTTTTCTCCCTCGCCATGAGAACAGTAACATCAGACATCAACAAGCATAAGTCATCCGATCAACAATTGTGAATCACAAGCATTAACAAGTCAACAGTACAAGACGACTACCTGAGAACCGACTTCTCAATAGCATTTTCAGATTCAGATCTAGCGTCGAGTCACTACTACCTCATGTATACTCGATGGGGTCGAGTTCTTCCCACCAGGCAAGAATGATAGGAACATCAATGTCATGAGAGAAATCGAATTGAGTCTGTATTTTCTTTTTAGCCTAATGTGTTTTTTCTTTATTTTATTTAGTCTTTTTCTATGTTTAGTGCCATATCGGTTATGTGGTGAAAAGTCAAGACTTGTATACCTATTTGAGGGCTCCAATACTTTCAATAAAAATAGACCAAAATTTTTTTTAAAAAAATTATTTTGGAGTTTTTTTCCTCTTGAGGGGGTGTGCCTCCCATGGTGGGTGTGAGGTCCTAACTGGAAAGTTAAGATCGAGCGTATGACGTGAAGCAGCGTGAGGTCAAGATCCATACGGTATGAAGCGGTGTGAGATCTGGGAAGGTAGAAGGCTTTTTTATTTATCCATTAGGTAATCTTGAGTTATTTTTCTTTCTATCTCTCATCTTTTTCCCAAAATCCTCAGATCCTTTTTTGTTTCACATCAGACCATCTTTTATACTGTCTTTAGAATGTTGTTACAATAAACTGATTTAAACCATAGCCAAGCTAATAAAAAGATGACAAAAGTGAAAAAAAGTAATGGGGCATTTTGTTTCACAATGCACGGCAGAGGAGAGGGATGAGAATTAGCGAGTTTGTCAGTTACTTCTAAATTCCGTTCAAATCGGACTTGAATTATACAAACACACTTCCATTTTACTTGTGAAAGGGTGTGAAAGAATTATCTTTTTTACTTTAAAACATAAAAGCACTCAATATCTTCAGAAAAACCTATGAATAATAATGAAAACTTTGATTTATTTAAATTGGCTGCAAAGAAAATTTCTACACTGAATTCATCTAGATGCTGCACAGGGCATATGGTGACAGGGAAACAAAACCTACGTAGGATCTACAGCAAGACGTAAACGAACAAACTAAACGAAACATTTATTAATTTGACAGGAAAATTACCACACTCTCATTTTGTCACAGGGCTCCAATTTACAACTCGAGGCTCTACGTCACTCATCATTCCAAGGAGAAAAAATACCGTTTGGTAGCGTTTTATCCTGAAGATTTTAAGAAGAATTTTCCTTAGCACAAACCTGACATTACTACTTCCATTTGGAAAGGAATTGCCATTTTTGAAATTTAGAACTTGTTAGATACGACAGCTAATCAATGTCACATATCTAATTGGCCATGTCGGTAAATATCAGGTAAGAGGTTTGCCGTTAGAATGTTCCTTAATCACAGAACCACTTTTTAATTACTTTGCTTATTAAAACACCAATCAGTCTCAATATACAATATTATTTATGAATATAAATATTCCAGCATAACCCATGTAAAAAGAATGTTAGTTCAATTATACAGCAAATGGAGTGAGGTACGGATGTAACGAATCTCCTTAAGATAATCACGTCTCCCGCTACGGTGCTAACGGGCTAATGGACGTTGGTCTCCCAAGATACAACACTCCTTCACGGTATTTGGATAGCACTACCAAATCACCGTACAGTCGAATCGTAATTAATCAGTACCTTCACTAATTGGAATTCAATGCAGTTGAACGAAGACAAATTTCAGGGAGAATATTTGTCTTAATATGGAGGATTATTCACTGTAAGAAAAAAGAGGGGGAGAGAGAAGAATTTTTGTCTTAGGAAGCCACAGATTCATACAACAATTCTGTTTCTATTCCAGAATCTGTTGAATTTTCTGTTCTTTCTTTCAAATCGAATCTTTAAATAGATCTTAACATATTCTGTTCTGCAGAGAGGAGGAAAAAGAGAGAGTATTTCTGTGTGTTTAAAAATAGCGGAGAGGAGCGCTATTTATAGCGCTCATGGGAACCCGTAGGAGGAAAGCAGGAGCAGTTGCGACGGTAGCTGTCTGAACCGTTGCAACTGTTCCTGTCTGAACCGTTGCAGTGGTTTTGTCCAACCGTGCAGGCGGATTGGGGTAGCGGTTGGATTTGCATCCAAGACCTGCGACCCTTTAGCATCAGTGGCCCAGTCTAAAAAGAACCGGACCAGATTCGTACCTGCTCCGTACCCAGGCCCGGACCTGGCTCCAAGCTCCTGCGCCGGCGGCGGCGGTGCATGCAGGTGTGTGCATGGTTTACCCCCAAACGCGCGCGAAAACTTCCAAGTACCCAAAAGGCACATCCTTTGTTCTCATTTTTTTATATTTAAACACTTCAAATTTTCACTCCATATCTAACGTGGGACTAAATGTTTTACCTACCTTAAGTCTCTTTAGCTATTGAATTAAGCTAACTTTTGACTTGAATATCTCATTCATTCAAAAACGGAATTGAACATGTGAATATACCACCTTCATCCCCAATGGAAGGAGAACACACTCCAATCATTATCGATTGATTCTATCAATGGATATCACCTTAATTCAGCTCAAAGATTCACTTAAAATTCTTCGTTTTTCCAACAATCCCCTACAATGAATAGAGATTCAAGAAATTAACACACTATAAGACTGACTCTATAGTGAAAAGTATTTTAGAAAAGATACTGTATCAGGATAGGTGAACTAGGTCTTGAACCTTCCATAGCGAAAGATTTATCGGACTTACTGGTTAATCAGTGAACAAAGTCTTGAACTGTCAATCATTTGAGTAAGTCAAGTTAACAAGCCTCACACAGTAACTTTTTAAAATCAACTTTGGTTCTCGGTTGTATCCATTTTGACCCTGGACATTCTTAGTTTCAGAGAGTATCTTTAATGAATCACAACCTCCATAGAAACTCCCAAAGAGCTGACCCAGCTCTATACTCACATAGGTGATCATCCTATTAAGAGTAGTCTACTCTACCTTACTTGTTTTTATAACAAGATATTGACATTATTAAAAGCGTTAAGCTTATCCTAAATCTATTTGTAGAAAGTACTTGGATGCCATAGGAATAGGTTGGAGTCAAGCTCATAAATGCTTATTCGCAGAGTCAATTATAACTAATTTTTCCTCTTGAACTTAGTCTGTGGGATCTCTAGTTGCTAAGTGAGGTTTTCATTAAGCTGACTCGGTAAGGTTAAGTTTTTGGTCTCATTCCCCTCGATGCACAGTTTATACACTCTCCATTTAAATCTTTAGTAAACGGATCATTTGAGAGCAATTACTTCACGGTGTTATGTCTACGACGAATATGTCTAGACTTACCATTATATATAAAATTTTGTGCTCGAGATATCGTTGCTTGATTATCGTAGTGAATACATATGACAGACACTGACTTGGGCCATAATGGTATATCTTTCAAAAATTGTCGAAGCCATTTTGCTTCTTCTCCAGCCTTATCTAAGGCTATAAAGTCTGATTCCATTATGGAACGGGCAATACATATTTGTTTGAAAGATTTTCAAGATACCGCTGCGCCTCCAAAAGTAAAAACATATCCGCTAGTTGATTTTGATTCATCAGAATCTGCAATCCAATTAGCATCGATGTACCCTTTAAGTACATGTGGATGTTTTCTATATTTCAAGGCATACTCCTTGGTTTTAGATATATAATCTACTACTCGCAGTAGAGCAGTCCAATGATCATCATTATGGTTACTAGTGTATCTGCTTAATTTGCTTACATCGTAAGCAATATCAGATCTAGTGTAATTCATTAAATACATTAGACTTCCGATAATCTGAGAATACTCCAACTGTCGTGTTGCAGTTTCTATATTCTTACGAAGGTGGATATGTGAAAGAAAAGGATTCGTATTCTCTTTTATCTCATGTTTCTTAAATCTTTCTATCATCTTATCTACGTAATGAGATTGAGATACACTGATTCTATTTGGTGTTCTTGTAATTTTAATTCTTAAAATTACGTCAATAATACCCAAATCCTTCATATCAAAATTGTTGGATAACATCTGTTTTGTAAACTTAATAACCTCAATATTAGTCCTAAGTATCAAAATGTCATCTACATAAAGACATATAATGATACATACATTTTCAACTGTCTCAGCGTAAACACACTTATCACATTCATTGATAGTGAATCCATCTTTGATCATGACACTATCGAATTTCTCATGCCATTATTTTGGAGTCTGTTTTAAACCGTATAAGGATATTACCAATTTACACATTTTGTATTCTTGACTTTTAATTATAAATCCTTCAGGTTGCTCCATGTATATTTATTCATTTAAGTCGTCATTTAGGAATGTAGTCTTGACATTCATTTGATGAATATCTAAGTTGTGCAATGTTGCAATCGCAATTAACATCCGAATAGATGTTATTCTTGTTACTGGAATAATTATTAAAGTAGTCAAGTTCTTCTTTTTCTCGATAATCTTTGGCTACTAATCTAGCCTTGTATTTATCAATAAATCCATTGGGTTTTAATTTTCTTTTGAAAATTCACTTACTCCTGATTGGTTTACTGCCAGGAGGCAAGTTTGTCAATTTTCAAGTGTTATTACTTAGGATGGTTCTATTTCACTGTTTATAGCTTCTTTCCATATTTGTCCTTCTGGAGTTAACATAGTCTCTTTAAATATTTGAAGCTCGCTTTCAAGCGCATATGTTAGGAAGTCTGAACCAAAGATTTTGAGATTCTCAATCTCTGACTCCTTCTTGGTTCAACTTCCGCATTAACTGTAGGTCCACTGGTCCTTCATCCCTAAATGATGCTTCAAGTGTTCTTTTTTCAAAAGTCTTGTCTTCTTCCATTTATACGGAAAGATATCTTCAAAGAACATGACATCTCTGGACTCGATAATCATGTTTACATGAATATCAGGTATTTCTGATTTGTATACCAAAAATCTATATGCACTGCTATTCAAGGCATATCCTATGAAAACGCAGTCCATAATTTTCGTTCCTAACTGGTCTTTTTAGGTAGTGGGTCCAGTACCTTGCAAGGCACCACCACATTTTGAGATAATTGTAAGAAGGTGCTCTTCCATGCCATAACTCAAATGGTATAAGACCAAATATCTTGTGTGGTTCTTTGTTTAGAATATAATTTGCAGTTCACAGAGTTTCCCCCCACAAGTTCTAAAGTGCACCAGAACTTACGAGTATGAAATTTACCATCTCTTTTAAAGTTCTATTCTTTCTTTCCGCAATCCCATTCTGCTAAGAAGTGTATGGTACTGTGGTTTGGTGGATTATATCAAAATTAGCACATAACTCACTATATTCATTTGATTCATATTCTCCGCCTCGATCGGATTTTAGAATCTTTATATTTTTGTTGAGTTGATTATCAACCTCGGCTTTATATGTTATAAACATACTCATTGCCTCATCTTTATTGTTTAAAAAATACATATAGCAGTATCTTATACAGTCATCAATAAAAGTAATGAAATACTTTTTTCGCCTCTTGTTGGCGCAAATTTTAAGTCACACAAGTCGCTATGAATTAACCCAAGGTTCTGTTTTCGATCAATTGAGTGAAATGAATTTTTCACGAACTTGACCTTAACACAAATCTCACACTTACGAATTTCTTCTAAGTTGAGTTTAGGAATATATCTTAGATTAGATAAGTTTTGTAAGGACTTATAATTTACATGCCCTGATCTAGCATGCCATAATATAAGAGACTCAAGCAAATAAACAAAAGATTTTCCTTTATTTGTAAGCTTTGGATACAAATACACAAACTTTTTATCCACTACAACAACATTGACTTTGAAAAGACCATCAACAAGATAACTCTTGCGTGCATACATGCCATTCTTAGTAAGTACAAATTTATCAGATTCAAAGACCATTCTAAAGCCTTTCTTACTAAGAATTGAACTGGATATCAGGATCTTGCGGATATTTAGAACATGCAGTATATCGTTCAGAGTGAGCTCCTTCTCAAATGTCCACTTCAGTATGACCTTTTCCTTCCCTCAACCTTGGAGACGCTGAGTTGCCCATAAAGAGTTGCTCATCATGCTTCAGTTTTTGATATTTAGAGAATAATATTTTCTCGGAGCAGATGTGCCGAGTAGCCTCAGTGTTTACCTATCAATTCTTATTGTTGGTTGTCAGATTCACTTCTGACACCACAGCTGATAGGCTTGATGATGCGTGGTCGGTCAGGTTTTCCTTTGGATGGTCCTTCTTGTTCTTTTTGGGACGACTGTGACATTCATTCGTCTTATGTCCCTCTTTGTTGCAGATATTGCAAGTTCCTTTGAAGCGCTTGTTCTTACCTTCTTGGTCCTTACCTTTGTACCCTGGGGCAGTCTTCTTCCGCTTCAAGCCTTTGAAAGTAGACGCTTTTCTCTTTGAATCTTCGATCACATTGGTCTTGGCTTCATAGGAGTTCTTGTTGCTCCTTTTCTCGGACTTTCGGTTGTCCTCCTCAATTCGAAGCCTCACAATGAGATCTTCCAACTTCAGCTCCTTGCGGTTGTGCTTTAGGTAGTTCTTGAAATCTCTCCACGCAGGTGAGAGTTTCTCCACTATAGTTGCAACCTGAAAAGTTTCAGGTAGAATCATACATTCAGCCTCTATCTCGTGCAAGATAACTTGAAATTCTTGCACCTGACTGATCACAGTCTTACTGTCTACCATCTTGTACTCCAGAAATTATCCCACGATGAACTTCTTAGTACCGGCATCCTCGGCTTTATATTTCTTATCGAGACTTGCCATAACTTCTTTGCCGTTTGGATAGGACTGTAGACATTGTATAGAGAGTAACCTAGTCCATTTAAAATATAATTTCGGCAGAAGAAGTCACCTTGTGTCCATGCATCAACTGCAAGGATAAAGTCCCGATCAATTTCGGGTTTCGGTGGATCCTCTTACAGAAATTTGGTCAAATGCAGAGTGGTCAAGTAGAAGAGCATCTTCTGTTGCCACCTCTTGAATTTTGTGCCATCAAATTTTTATGGCTTCTCCGACTTCGTAGGAAGTAGAGCAGACACCAGTGCCTGAATTTGTATGTTTGGTGCCTTACTGGTACTATCTTGATTAGTCTCAGACATCTTCTGCTATTTCAAGCAGATCAGAAGTAACTTCAAGTGTAATTATCATAAGAATGTTAGATCTGACAACTAATAAATGACACAGATCAATTGGCCAGGTCGGTGAGGTGGGAGGTTTTTCGTTCAATAGAATGTTCCTTAATTACAGAACCACCATTTAATTCCCTTTCTTAGTTAAACACAATTAGACTGGATTAGTCAGTCTCAATATACAATAATATTTATGAACATAAATATTCTAGCATAACCCCTGTAAAAAGAACGTTAGTTTAATTATACAGCAAATGGAGTGAGGTACGCATGTAACGAATCTCCTTAAGACAATTATGTTCCCCTCTACGGTGCTAACAGTTTACTGGACGCTGATCTCTCAAGATACAACACTCCTTCGCAGTATTTGGATAGCACTACTAAATCATCGTATAGTCGAACTGTAGTTAATCAGTACCTTCACTAGTTAGAATTCAACGCAGTTGGACGAAAACAAATTTCAAGGAGAATATTTGTCTTAATATGGAGGATTATTCACTATAAAGAAAACGAGGGGAGAGAGAGAGAAAAATTTATCTTAGAAAGTCACAAATTCAGACAACAATTTTGTTTCTATTTCAGAATCTGTTGAATTTTATGTTCCTTCTTTCAAATCGAAGCTTTAAATAGATCTTAACAGATTCTGTTCTGAGAAAGTATTTCTGTGTGTTTAGAAATGACGGAGAGGAGCGCTGGGAACCCGTTGGAGAAAAGTAGGAGCAGTTGCGACGGTTTCTGTCTGAACTATTGCAACTGTTCCTATCTGAACCGTTGCAGTAATTTTGTTCAACCGTGCACACGGATTCGGGTAGCGGGTGGATCTGCATCCAAGACCTGACCCTTTAGCATCCGTGTGGCATGGGCCAAAAAGAACCGGACTACGTTCGCACCCGTACCTAGGCCCAGGCCTGGACCCAGACCCGGACCTGGGCTCCGGCGCCGGGGCGAGCATGTCGACATCGTTTCCTCTAACGCATGTGAAAACTCCAAGTACCTAAAGGGCACACCCTTTATTCTTATCTTTCTATATTTAAACACTTCAAATTTCCCTTCATATTCAATGTGGGACTAAATGTTTTAGCTACCTTAGTCCCTTTAGCTATTAAATTAGGCTAAATTTTAACTTGAATATCTCATTCATTCGAAAACAGAATTGAACATATGAATATACTGTTGGATATTCTGCTTAACAAGAATCAATCTGACAACTAATCAAGATCACTGATATATCAACAATCTAATTGGCCAGGTCGGTAAATATCAAGTGGGAGGTTTTCCGTTCAATAGAACGTTCCTTAATTTAAGAACCACCTTTCAATTTCCTTCCTTGTTAAAGCACCAATTAGACTGAATCTAAGTCAGTCTCGATATACTGTAAAGTATATCCCCTGTATAAAGGACTTAATCCACTTATACAGTATTTAGAGTGAGGTACGCTTAAAGCGAATCTCCTTAAGACAATTACGTCCCCCGCACCGGTGCTAACGGGATAATGGACGCTGGTCTCCCAAGATACAACACTCTTTCACGTATTTGGATAGCACTACCAATCACCGTACGGTCGAACCTTAGTCAACCAGTACCTTCACAGGATCTTTGAAGCAGCGGTACAAGGACAAATTTCAAACGAATATTTGCCTTTACTCTCTGGAGGAGCACCCACTGTTGAGGACGAAGGAAGGTAGAAGAATATCTTTCTTCAGAAGTACTAGATTCAGACAACAATTCTTATAAAAGAATCTGTTGAATTTTCTGATTCCTCTTTCAGAACAATTTTGCAGAATCTTCGTTGGAAGTCGCTTCGGAAACCGAGTTACGGATTTCCCACTTCCCTTTTGGAAGTCACTTCAGAACTCTACTCCCTAGTTCAGAACGCAGAAAAATTGAAGTGTTCAGAACTCAGAGAGAGAGAAGAGAAGTGTTTGCTCTTGGTGTTGTAATTGGTGTTTCTGTGTTTTCAATTGAGAGTTTGGAGTGCTTTATATAGCACTCCAGGAGGGGCCAACAGGACTGAAAGATTGCAACCTTTCGACCCAACCATTGCAACCTTTGGGCGTCCAACTGGTTCGCAACCTTTGGCAGTCCAACTGGTTTGCACCCGTTGGCAGTCCAATTGGTTCGCGACTGTTGACAGTCCAACTGGTTTGCACCCGTTGGCAGTCCAATTGGTTCGCGACTGTTGGCAGTCCAACAGGTTCGCAACCTGACAGCGGAGCGGGTCCGGTCCGGTTCTGCCCATACTTCCAGACCCGATTCAAAAAGAACCAGGCCAGGTAGGGAACCCGAACCCGACCCGAACCCGAGCCGAGCCCGGCTCCAGCTCCGGCTCCGGCACCGGCGCCGGCCGCCCGCCTTCAGCGGCGGCGCGCGCGCGGCGCATGTGCCAGCAAAATTCCCTCCTTTTCGCGCGCGAAAACTCCAAGTACCCAAAGGGCACGCCCTTTGTTCTCAATTTTCTCTATATACACCACAAACTTCCATCCCATGGCCAATGTGGGACTAAATGCTTTTAGCTACCTTTAGTCCCCGTTTTGGCTTTGAATTAGGCAATCTTTGGACTTGAATATCTCATTCATTCGAAGTCGGAATTGAACATGTGAATATACCACGTTCATCCCCAATGGAAGGAGAACACACTCCAACCATCATCCAGTTGATTTGATCAACGGATCTCGCCATAATTCAGCTCAAAGATTCGCCTTCATATTCTTCAATTCCAACAATCCCCCACAATGAATGGAGATTCAAGGAATGTCACACAAAGAGACTGACTCTATTGTGAAAGGTACTTGAGAAAAGAAACTGCATAAGGATAGGTGAACTAGGTCTTGAACCTTCCATAGCGAAAGCTTTATCGGACTTACTGGCTAATCAGTGAACTAGGTCTTGAACTGTTAGCCGTTAGTGTAAGCCAAGTCAACAAGCTTCACACAGTGACTTTCCAAATCAACTTTGGTTCTCGGTTGTGTCCGTTTTGGCCCTGGACATTCTTGGTTTCAGAGAGTATCTTTAGGGAATAACAGCCTCCATAGAAATTCCCAAAGAGCCGACCCAACTCTATACTCACATAGGTGATGGACCTATTAAGAGTAGTCTACTCTACTCCACTTGTTTAGTAACAAGATATAGGCATCATTAAAAGCGTTAAGCTTATCCTTAACCCACTTGTAGAAAAGCACTTATGTGCACCTTAAGAATGGATTGGAGTCAAGCTCCAAGTGCTTATTTGCTGAGTCAATCATAACTAGTTTTTCTCTTGAACTTAGTTCGTGGGATCTCCAGTCGCTAAGTGAGATTTCCATTAAGCTGACTCGGTAAGGTTAGGCTTTTAGACCCATTCCCCTCGATGCGCAGTTTATACGCTCTCCACTTAAACCTTTAGTAAGCGGATCCGCTAAATTATCCTTTGACGATACAAAGTCAATAGAGATAATTCCATTTGAGAGCAACTGCTTCACGGTATTATGTCTACGACGAATATGTCTAGACTTACCGTTGTATATAACATTTTGTGCCCTAGATATAGCTGCTTGACTATCGCAGTGTATACATATAGCGGGCACTGGCTTTTGCCACAATGGTATATCTTCTAAGAATTGTCGAAGCCATTCTGTTTCTTCTCCAGCCTTATCTAAGGCTATGAATTCTGATTCCATAGTAGAATGGGCAATACATGTTTGCTTAGAAGATTTCCATGATACCGCTGCTCCTGCTAGAGTAAATACGTATCCGCTAGTTGATTTTGATTCCTCAGAATTTGCAATCCAATTAGCATCACTGTATCCTTCCAGTACAGGTGGATACTGTCCATATCTCAAGACATATTCCTTGGTATGTGATACGTAACCCAATACTCGTAGTAGAGCGGTCCAATGTAGATCACTAGGATTGCTAGTGTATCTACTCAACTTGCTTACAGCGTAAGCAATATCGGGTCTAGTGCAATTCATCAAATACATTAGACTCCCGATAATCTGAGAATACTCCAACTGGCGTATTCCAGTTCCTGTATTCTTATGAAGATGGACATGTGGGAGAAAAGGATTTGTATTCTCTTTTATCCCATGATCCTTGAATCTTTCTATCATCTTATCCACATAGTGAGATTGAGATAGACTGATTCCATCTGATGTTCTAGTAATTTTAATTCCTAAAATTACATCAGCAACCCCCAGATCCTTCATGTCAAAACTGTTGGATAACATTCTTTTAGTGGACTTAATAATTTCAATATTAGTCCCAAGTATCAACATGTCGTCTACATAAAGACAAACAATGATACATGCGTTTCTAACTGTTTTCGTGTAAACACACTTATCGCATTCATTGATAGTGAATCCATCTTTGATCATGACACTATCAAATTTCTCATGCCATTGTTTTGGAGCCTGCTTTAAATCATATAAGGATTTTACCAATTTACACACCTTGTGTTCTTGGCCCTTGACTATAAATCCTTCTGGTTGCTCCATATATATCTCTTCATTTAATTCACCATTTAAGAATGCAGTCTTGACATCCATTTGATGGATATCTAAGTTGTGCAATACTGCAATTGCAATTAACATCCGTATGGACGTTATTCTTATTACTGGTGAATAAGTATCGAAGTAGTCAAGTCCTTCTTTTTGCCGATAACCCTTGGCTACTAATCTAGCCTTGTACTTATCGATAGATCCATCGGATTTTAATTTTCGTTTGAAAATCTACTTAACCCAATTGTTTTACTGCCAGGAGGCAAGTTTACCAATTCCCAAGTATGATTACTTAGTATGGATTCTATTTCGCTATTTATAGCTTCTTTCCACATTTGTGCTTCTGGGGTTGACATAGCCTCTTTAAATGTTTGAGGATCGCTCTCAATAGCGTATGCTATAAAATCTGGACCAAAAGATTTTGAGATTCTAGATCTCTGACTTCTTCTTGGTTCGGTTTCCGCATTTACATTCGGTTCCTCGGAACTTTCGTCCCTGAACGCCATCTCGTGTGTTCTTTTCCCAGAAGTCTTATCTGCTTCCCGTTTGTACGGAAAGATATCTTCAAAGAACACAGCATCTCGAGATTCGATAATCATGTTTACATGAATATCAGGTATTTCTGATTTATGAACCAGAAATCTGTAGGCACTGCTATTCAAGGCATAACCTATGAATATGCAATCCATAGTTTTTGCTCCCAACTTAGTCTTTTTAGGTAATGGTGCTAACACCTTTGCTAGGCACCCCCACATTTTGAGGTAATGGTAGGAAGGTATCCTTCCATGCCATAACTCGAATGGTATAAGATCAAGTTTCTTGTGGGGTACTCTATTTAGAATATGATTTGCAGTTAATAGAGCTTCCCCCCACAAGTTCTGCGGAGCTCCAGAACTTACGAGCATGGAATTAACCATCTCCTTCAAAGTTCTGTTCTTCCGTTCAGCAATTCCATTCTGCTGAGGAGTGTATGGTGCTGTAGTTTGATGTATTATACCAAAACTAGCACATAACTCACTAAAATCATTTGATTCATATCTCCGCCTCTATCGGATTTTAGAATCTTGATTTTCTTGTTGAGTTGATTCTCAACTTCGCCTTTATATGTTGTAAACATATTTATTGCCTCATCCTTACTGTTTAAAGATACACATAACAGTATCTTATACAGTCATCAATAAAAGTAATGAAATACTTTTTACCGCCTCTAGTTGGCATAAACTTCAAATCACACAGATCGCTATGAATTAACCCTAAAGGTTCTGTATTTCGATCAATTGAGTGAAATGAATTTTTCGCCAACTTGGCCTCAACACAAATCTCACACTTGCGAATTTCTTTCAAGTTGAGTTTAGGAATATATCCCAGATTAGACAAGTTCTTCAAAGACTTGTAATTTACATGCCCTAATCTAGCATGCCACAAAATAGGAGACTCAAGCAAATAAACAGAAGAATTTCCTTTATTTATAAGCTTCGGGTACAAATACACAGACTTTTTGTCTACCACTGCAACATTGTCTTTAAAAAGACCATCAACAAGATTTTTGTTTTGTTTGAGACGGCTGCGACATTCATTCGCCTTATGCCCTCTTTGTTGCAGATGTAGCAAGTTCCCTTGAAGCGCATGTTCTTGCCTTCTTGGACCTTGCCTTTGTACCCCTGGGAAGTCTTCTTCCGCTTTAAGCATTTGGAAGTAGACGCTTTCCCCTTTGAGTCTTCGATCACATTAGCTTTTGCTTCGTAGGAGTTCTTGCTGCTCCTTTTCTCGGACTTTCTGTTGTCCTCCTCGATTCGAAGCCTCACAATGAGATCTTCCACTTCAACTCCTTTCGCTTGTGCTTAAGGTAGTTCTTGAAATCTCTCCACGCAGGTGGGAGTTTCTCCACGATAGTAGCAACCTGAAAAGTTTCAGGTAGGATCATACCTTCGGCTTCTATCTCGTGCAAGATAAGTTGGAACTCTTGCACCTGTCTGATTACAGTCTTGCTGTCCATCATTTTGTACTTTAGAAATCGTCCTACGACGAACTTCTTAGTACCAGCATCCTCAGTCTTGTACTTCTTGTCAAGACTGGCCCATAACTTCTTTGCCGTTGTTATAGGACTGTAGACATTGTAAAGAGAGTCATCCAGTCCATTAAAATATAATTTCGGCAAAGGAAGTCACATTGAGTTCATGCATCAGTTGCAGGCTCTGGTGGATCTTCTTGTAGGAATCTGGCCAGATGAAGAGTGGTCAAGTAGAAGATCATCTTCTGTTGCCACCTCTTGAATTCTGTGCCATCAAATTTTCCTGCTTCTCCGGCTTCGGGTTAGGAAGTGGAG
Organism: Agave tequilana; assembly: GCA_038442645.1. Taxonomy (NCBI): domain Eukaryota; kingdom Viridiplantae; phylum Streptophyta; class Magnoliopsida; order Asparagales; family Asparagaceae; genus Agave; species Agave tequilana. The sequence goes on from JAVJIF010010660.1 coordinate 96,591, forward strand.
TTGGCATCAAAGCTTGCATGTTTGGTGCCTTGCTTGAGCTATCTTGATTAGTCTCAGACATCTTCTGCAAGTTCAAGCAGAACAGAAGTAAGAAACAATAATTGTCTTAAGATTGTTGGATATTCTGCTTAACAAGAATCAATCTGACAACTAATCAAGATCACTGATATATCAACAATCTAATGGCCAGGTCGGTAAATATCAAGTGGGAGGTTTTCCGTTCAATAGAACGTTCCTTAATTTAAGAACCACCTTTCAATTTCCTTCCTTGGTTAAAGCACCAATTAGACTGAATCTAAGTCAGTCTCGATATACTGTAAAGTATATCCCCTGTATAAAGGACTTAATCCACTTATACAGTATTTAGAGTGAGGTACGCTTAAAGCGAATCTCCTTAAGACAATTACGTCCCCCGCACCGGTGCTAACGGGATAATGGACGCTGGTCTCCCAAGATACAACACTCTTTCACGGTATTTGGATAGCACTACCAATCACCGTACGGTCGAACCTTAGTCAACCAGTACCTTCACAGGATCTTTGAAGCAGCGGTACAAGGACAAATTTCAAACGAATATTTGCCTTTACTCTCTGGAGGAGCACCCACTGTTGAGGACGAAGGAAGGTAGAAGAATATCTTTCTTCAGAAGTACCAGATTCAGACAACAATTCTTATAAAAGAATCTGTTGAATTTTCTGATTCCTCTTTCAGAACAATTTTGCAGAATCTTCGTTGGAAGTCGCTTCGGAAACCGAGTTACGGATTTCCCACTTCCTTTTGGAAGTCACTTCAGAACTCTACTCCCTAGTTCAGAACGCAGAAAAATTAAAGTGTTCAGAACTCAGAGAGAGAGAAGAGAAGTGTTTGCTCTTGGTGTTGTAATTGGTGTTTCTGTGTGTTTCAATTGAGAGTTTGGAGTGCTTTATATAGCACTCCAGGAGGGGCCAACAGGACTGAAAGATTGCAACCTTTCGACCCAACCATTGCAACCTTTGGGCGTCCAACTGGTTCGCAACCTTTGGCAGTCCAACTGGTTTGCACCCGTTGGCAGTCCAATTGGTTCGCGACTGTTGACAGTCCAACTGATTTGCACCCGTTGGCAGT
>JAVJIF010010661.1:0-102172 GCA_038442645.1 Agave tequilana
TCAAGCGCGAGAGGCACGCGCCCATAGGCGTGGGGCCCAGTAGCCCATCCTCTCTCAAACGTCTCTGCCCCGACGCACCGAGCGGCAGCGCGGCAGTCGCGTCTCGTCCCAACAGAGACGCCAGACGCGCGTCTTACAGCCGTGGCGCGAAAATCGCGTCCCTGAAACCCGCGTCCAGGCTGTACAGCACATGGATGCCCCCGTCTTCGACGTTGCGAGGTTAATCTCTTCGACCCCCCTCCCGTGGATCTGAGGGATTACTTGACGAAGAAAAGAAGTGCCAATTAGGTCACTTCATCATGTTGCTGCCAACGGCTCATCTCTATGCTCTCCGAGTGCCGTTTTGGTTCAGGTGTGCACCAACAGTCTTTAGTTAGACAGCTGACCCTGATTCCCCCGTCAGCCAAAAGAAGGCGCTTCCACAGAAGGAGGACCTTCTCTGACATTGAGTACCCGGAGCTCACTGCGAATATGACGAGCAGGAGCAAGGGAAAACAACCTGCAGTCAGCTCGGATGAGTCTGACTCTGAACCGAAGGGGTGTATCAATACACTCGCACCCGGACTGGGGCCATTCCCCCGATTGATTATAATGCCTTAGCCCATGGCATTAAAGCGAATGATTCTCACTCCGCCGTAGCAGAATCACGGGCTTCAAACTCTTCCGTTGAGAATGAGCCTCCGCCTACATGATAGGCACTCCTGAGGAAACGGCTAGACGTCTAGAACAAATCTAGAAGGCACAAATGGATATGATTCTTTCTCAGCAGGAATCTATCAACTCCCTCAAGCAGATGCTTGCACAGTTGCTCGAAGACAGGAGGAAATCTCCTCCTAAAAAGACGAAGGGCAAAGGAAAAAGGGAGAAAGCTCATCTTCCGAACCTTCTGAGGAGAGGCCGCGATCTACTTCTAGTTCGTCCAAATCCTCGTCGCAAGTAAAGGACGACCAAGACCAGGAAAGGCTCATGCTAAAAGAATGAGTCAATTGGAGCAACGCCTCGAGGCCCTTACCAGCCGTAAAGGCCTCCAAGAAGCTGGAGTGGTCCGGCCCTATCCTGCTGAATGGGACTTGGTTCCATACCCGTCCAAGTTCAAGGCTCCAACCCTTCAAGCATTCGATGGGAAAGGGTCACCCAACCAACACATCTACTACTTTAAATCCCAAACAGGGAATGTAGTAGACAACGATGCCATCTTGGCACGACTGTTCATTGGCACCCTGAAAGGGCTCGCCTTTGAATGGTTTATGAAACTCCCGGAGGCTCCATCAAGAACTGGGCGATTTGGAGAAGCTTTTCCTAACGCGCTTCTTCGAAGACGACTCGGAAGTCACGATGCCCACCCTTTGGCTACCAAACAGCGAAAGGAGAGTCTGTCAAATCTTTCGTGGAAAGATTTCGGAATGTGGCACTCCGATGTCCGAGCGGCATGACCCAGGTCACCCTGGTGGAACATGCCGCCACAGTCTCCAAACCTCACTCCTTGCTCAAATAGGAGTTGCTGAAAGCCGCACCTGGAAGCAGCTGGTCCAACAAGGTGAACAGGCTGAGGAGATTGTCACCCGCGTCAGGGCAGAAGAAGGGAAGCCACGGCCAGAGAGGTCAACCAGGCGTGCGCCAGACACATCCCTCCAGACAAAGCGGAAGGATAATTTGGCAACAGAGACCAAATCTCCCGCCAAACTCAACCGGTCAAGGCGAGTGGCTCTTCGAGCCAGCCACGCGCCAACAAGCAGTATTCTTTCAAGGAGGAACATGTCGATTCGCTCTTCAAGCTACTCAACAAGAGCAATAGACTGAAGCTCCCTGAAGCCAAGCGCCCTGGAGAAGTCGGTAAAACCGACAATCCCAATTTCTGCTTATACCACAGAATGTTGGGACACCCCACCAAAAGCTGCTACGTCTTCAAGGACATCCTTCAGGCCCTGATTGACGCGGAGGTATTAAAACTCCGACCAGAGCAGAAGAAGGTGACGGCTAACATGACGTCAGTTCTCCAGTTCGGAAGACAACCCCCAACGTCTTCGGGGGTGGTCCCTGTTCCGAAAGGAGAGCTAAGAGTGGTCAACACGATCCTCACCAGCAACAAGAGAAAGGCCTAGTACCCGTTCCTACGCCTCGAGGGGAAAATCATGTGGGTCCACCCTGATCTTGTTGACGCCCAGCAATGGACTACTGTAACTAATAAGAAGTCCAAGGGCAAGGCAAAGGCGTCATCCTGCAATGTGGTGTGTGCCTCTTCTCGAGAAACGAATACCGATATTCCTTCACTAACCGACTCAGAATAGGAGACAATAGTTCTGCCGCAGAACCCAGTCGGCTAGTGGCAGAAACCCGCTCAGGACAGCCCTACTTGAAGCAGTATGGCGAAGTGGCGGCAACCCCTCCACAACCAGCTGCAGAGCCAACCAAGCCCTCCATAAAACAACCAGTGGAGAAATAGAAGGAGACTCGATTTCTCGAGCCCTTCAAAAGCATCGCGGAAGGATCTACGGCGCCTTACCGCTTCGATGTCCTAGCTCAATTGGCTAACATCCCGTACGGATTACCTTGTATGAGCTTCTTAGGCTGTCAAAGTCAACCAGAGAAGCTCTACAAGAGGCTCTGGCAAACGCTGAGGTCTTCATGACCCAGGTGCCAAAGGAGGAAGATGTAAAGAATTGTCTCCACACCTCCCCAGAATGCCCCCTGCATCACCTTCACGGCAGAGGATATGCAGGTTAAAGGGAAGCATGATCGACCCCTGTACTTCACAGGGTATATTGGATCATCTGAAGTGAACCGCATTCAGGTAGATCCAGGGTCCGCGTTGAGCATCATGCCTCGCCGGGTCATGCAACATCTGGGCATTCCTACTCATCGTTTGAGCCCTACCCAGACAACTATCTACGGGTTCAATGCCAACAGGACCCGTCCGATGGGGAAGATTAAGCTCAAATGTCAGATTGGAAGTTTAAAGTCGGAAGTGACATGCTACATCATTGATGCCGACACTTCCTACAACCTATTGCTGGGACGGCCGTGGATTCACCGCAACTCCATCCCTCTACTCTCCATCAAGTCATGAAATACATTGACTAGAATGAAAAGGTGCAGACGTTGATTGCCGAAAGGCATCCATTCAAAGGGTCGAGAATTATTTCACAGACTCCTTACTGTACCAAGAGCCCGGGGAGACGGATGAAGTCCCGCAACCGGAAGAACCAGACTCTGACAATGAAGCCGATACTGAGCTGGAGGAAGATGAGTGTGTGTGGGAGCTAGATCCACCTGTAAAGAGCGTTGATAAGCTCGATGTTGATAATACCACCGACGATGTAGGCGGTTGGTACATTAATGAAAGTTAGATTTAGCGTATTTTTCTGTGTTGCTTCTGATTCAATACCGTCAGATACTAGCACTGATGTAGATGATGACCTCTGGTCGGCAATGGATGCTTTGACATCGTTGCATATACTAGTAAAATCATCCTTCGAGACATACCAGGATAATGGTAATGCGCAAGAATCTATATTTATGGTTCCAGCCAGACGGAAAGGCCAAAAACCAATTCTTTTTGGGTGAATCTCGTCTGAACCAACGCTCCACGAAGAATCGGAAGGCGAGGAGGAACCCCCTCAGTTCGGTCATTATGAACCAAAAGCGCTCAAAATGATGAAGTGCATGGGGTACGATCTAACCAGCAGACCCGGGTTGAACTTCGGCAAAGGAAGGAGAACGCTACTTCGATCCTTTGTGCCGAAAGGGAAAGCCCCCGATTATTATTATCGGACGCGCCGGGGTTTGGGCTATGTATCGACTCCGATCCCATCAGCCTTTGATTCTGGAGGCCATCAGGCCATGATTACTCTTCAGGCACATCATCGTGGGAGTCGGATGTCAGTGTCGGCAACATCTTCAGAGAACTTTCAGTGAACATGGTTTCAACAAGCCACCTGGAAGACGGAGATGAAGAAATGATCCAATCTGATACAGATCCTTGGATCAAACATTTAAATACTCTTTAGGATACCCGCTTTGAACAGCGCGAGCTACCCACAGAAGACAAGGTTGTTCAAGTCAATCTAGGAGATGAGGCCAATCCTAACCCCATCTTCATAAGTGATGGCCTGTCACCTTCAGAGAAGAAGGATCTAATATCTCTTGTACAAGAGTATATAGACGTCTTCGCCTGGAATTACGAGGACATGCCTGGCTTGATCCTCGAGTGGCTATGCACCGCCTCAACATCAATCCAGACGCGAAACCTGTCAAACAACAGCAGCGACGGTTCCGTCCAGAGATAATGGAGGCAATTCAATCAGAAGTCAGAAACTTATTGATTCTGGCTTCATCAGGGAAGAACAACATCCCGACTGGGTAGCCAACATTGTCCCAGTTGCCAAGAAGAATGGGAAGATCCGGATCTGCATCGACTTCCGTGATCTAAACAAGGCTTGCCTCAAAGACGAATTCCCACTGCCAATCACAGATGTCATGATTGACAATACTTGTGGATTCGAACGAATGTCCTTCATGGATGGATTCTCAGATACAATCAAATTAAAATGTATCCTGATGACGAAAAGCATACCTCCTTCAGGACACCTCTAGGGGTATATTGCTACACTGTCATGCCCCTCGGACTGAAGAATGCAGGGGCAACATACCAAAGGGCCATGAATGCCATTTTCCATCAGCAAATATGCAGAAACGATAGAGTGTTATGTTGACGACATCGCGGTAAAAGCCGCACTAAAGATGATCACATAGCTGACCTGAAGGTGGTTTTTGACATCATGCGAGCTCATCAGTTGAAGATGAATCCCACCAAGTCCTTCCTGGGGGTGGCCAGTGGCAAATTCCTAGGATTTGTTGTAACCTCCACGGGAATTCATCTGGACCCGGAAAAGGTTCGCGCTATCCAGGAGATGCAACCTCCGAGAAATCTCAAGGAACTCAGGGGATTGCAAGGACGATTGGCGTACATCCGTAGGTTCATCTCAAACCTCTCCGGAAGATGCCAACCCTTCACTAAGCTAATGAAGAAGGGTGTCTCATTCATTTGGGACGACGCTTATCAACAAGCATTTGAGGAAATCAAGCAATACCTCACCCACCACCAGTCCTTGCAGCTCCGATATCCAGAAAACCTTTCCTGGTATACGTCCGGGCAATGGATCATTCTTTGGGAGCTCTACTAGCTCAGCATGATCATCAAGGACGAGAGCAAGCGATCTACTATCTGAGTAGAACAATGATCAGAGCCGAACATCGGTACAACCCGATCGAGAAGGAATGTTTGGCACTGGTGTTCGCCATTCAGAAGATGCGACACTACCTGGCGGGCCAAACCATAAATGTCATATCAAAAGTCAACCCCTTGAGGTTACTCATGACAAAACCTTCATCGCTAAATGGCCGACTGGCAAAATAGGTCATATTGTTATCTCAATATGAAATGCACTTTTTACCACAGAAGGCCATTAAAGGACAAGCGGTGGCGGATTTCCTGGCTAAGGCATCCAGATTCGAGGGCAACCAAACTTTACGACGATCTCCCAGATGAGGTCGCTGAAGCCTGCCTAACTCAGACATCGTTCGAAAGTCAAGTGTGGCAACTCTTCTTTGACGGTGCATCCAGAACAAGCCCAAAGGACACATTGTAGCGGGAGTAGGAGTAGTACTCGTCTCGCCACAGAATTATGTGATTCCCTGAGCTGTCTCATTAACTGAGCTTGTTCCAACAATGTAGCAGAATACAACGCTCTTTTGATTGGGATGCAGTTCGCCGATGAGATTGGCGTTAAAATCTCGAGGCATACGGTGACTCCAAACTCATTGTTAGCCAAGTTCGCGGGGAGTACGAAGTCAGACATGAGGACCTAGTACCCTACTACAACGCAACTATCCACATGGCCGAGAGGTTCACAAACTTCTACATCGATCATGTACCGCGCAGGCAAAATGCGCATGCAGATGCACTGGCGTCCCTCGCGGCCTCCTTAGCTCTTCCAGCTGGAGCAATGGAGAAGGTATTCGTCTACAGCCACGACCTGTATTGCCCAGAACTGCCCTCGAAGACTATCAGGAGTCAAAAGGAGAGTATCAAGGCAAAGAAGCACTGGAATTGTCAACCGGGCCAGAGCTTAAAGACTGTCGATTCCCCTATATCGACTATGTCTTGTATGGCATCCTGCCTGTGGACGCCAAGGAAGCGGCTGCCATTCGAAGGAAAGCCCCTAAATTTTACTACAATGCGATTGCACGAACATTGTATCGTCGATCGCATGACGGGGTCTTGCTCCGGTGCCTCTCACCAAAGGAGGCCCAAGAGGTATTGAAAGAAGCCCACGATGGTATGTGTGGAGCCCATCAACCTGGCCCAAAACTGGCACATCGACTCCAAAGATTGGTTACTACTGGCCCAAGATGATTGCCGATGCTATCACTTATGCCAAAGATGTCACGCCTGCCAAGTGCACGGCGATTTCATCCATCAAGCACCAGGGTACCTCCACTCCACGACCTCTACCTGGCCATTTGAAATATGGGGGATGGATGTGGTTGGTCCTATCAGCCCACCATCATCAAAGGGACATCGGTTTGTTTTGGCAATAACCGATTATTTCTCTAAATGGGCCGAAGCTATTCTCTGAAGGAGGTAAAATCGTCTAACGTGATCAAGTTCGTGAAATATCACGTTATTTACCGTTTCGGTGTACCTCGGCGAATTGTCCATGACAATGGACCCAGTTCATCAGCCAGGCGTTCCAGAGATTCTGCGCCAAGTTCAGAATCCAGAGTGTGTCCTCAACTGCATACTATCCTGCCGCTAATGGCCTCGCAGAAGCTTTCAATAAGACCATTGGCAAGCTTCTCAAGAAGTTCGTCTCGAAAAGTCAACGACACTGGGACGATAAGCTAGGTGAATGCTTATGGGCCTATCGCATAACTGTGCGAACCCCAACTAAAGCCACGCCATTTTCTTTGGTATATGGGTGTGAAGCCGTGCTTCCACTGGAAATCCAAATTCCATCTCTACGCGTCGCCTTGACAGCGGAGATGACAACAGAGGAGAAGCATCGACAGCGACTCCAAGAATTGGAGGCCTTAGACGATAAGCGTTTGCAGCCCAACAACAAATCGAGCTTTACCAAGCTCGAATTACCAAAGCCTTCAACAAGAAATTTAAGGTGCGGACTTTCAGAAAGGCGATCTTGTCTTAGCCGTCAGAAGACCCATCGTGATGACGCACAAGACAAAGGAAAATTCCAACCCAAATGGGAAGGACCGTTTGTGGTAGAGTCAGTCTACTCGAATGGATCATATCGCCTCATAACCTCGAATGGCGATACACTCATAATGCCTATTAATGGCAGGTTCTTGAAGAAATACTATCCTTAAATGGTATTCTTCCTCAGATCAAGTTCAAAATTACACCTCTGATCAAAACAAGAAGAATTTCTTCATTAAAACATCCGACGCCTCCGACGGCTAAGGATAGAGGAAAATGTTGGCTTCTAAGCCCAACATAAGTCTTCGACAACTCATCATGCTGAGGGGAATAGTATGGCTAGCCCAACTCAAACGGTAGTTGGTAAAGGCACCTCAAATCCGTTAATAGCTGAGGGTTTGCTAAAAATCCTAAGTGGACTCAACTTCACTCTCCCCTCCAAAATCCCTTACCAATTCTCATCCACAGAATGGTAGGTCTACAAAATACAGTTGTTGCCAAGTTAACACTATACCTCTGGTACTTCAAACTCCACCTGTCCATTCTCATCAATAGGATGATAGGTCCTCAAATTGCTCATATCGCAAATCAAGTTTCTGTCAAGTTAATATCACACATCTGACAAAATTACTGTTTAAGTTAACATTATACTTCTAAACAGTACACCAAACTTCTGTCAAGTTAATATTACACCTCTGACAGTCACTTTCCTTCAGACTTCCGTGTTGAAGCTGAAACGAATGATGCTAAGTAACATTACACCTCTAGCATCTAAGTCATTGCTAATTTCAACAATACACCTATGGCCATGACTTTTCCTCGACTTCCTTATCCAAGCCGAGATGACCAATGCTAAGTTCCACATTACACCTCTAGCATTACCCTCACTGTCAAGTTAAACATCACACCTATGTCAGTGACACTCTCAGTTTTCCCCAACGAAAGCTGAAATGCTTCTGAGTCAAGTTAATATCACACCTCTGATTCACATTCTTGTCGAGTTAACATCACACTTCTGGCAAGACAACTTTCAACCCGTTAAGTTAATATCACACCTCTAACGGTAAAGATTTTCCTAGATTCCCTGCGAGTCTAGTCTCACTTGTTATTCTCTTCAACAGAATAACAAGTCTACCTAAACACATTGTTAGGTTAATACTACACCTTTAACAGTATTTTCCTTCGAATCCCCAGCTGAGCTTAATCAAGTGAATCCTAAACCTTGATAAAGGCCCATTTTCACCTGGAGGTACGAGTTTCACTTGTCATTCTCCTTTATAGATTGACAGGTCCACCAAACATTATTTCATCTCTGTCAAGTTAATATTACACCTCTGACAGTATTGTGAAAGTTCCTGAAATAGGATCTTTCCCTACAAAATTTGACTTATTAAGATTATCATCATAATTTTGACGAAGTCAAGATCTTCTGCTTCTATGCGTCTGACTGAAGACAAAAGGTTCAAGACAATAGAAAGAGGCAGAAAGAAAAATGTCACTTTTATTTATATCCAGGCATATGAAAGTGATACAAAACGCTCTCTTATACAATAAGATTGAGTGTTACAATTAAGGAGTACAAAGAAGTCCCTCTCTCTCACAGAGGCCGTACTCACTCTTTGAAGCTTCATCTGATTCCAAGTGCACGATGTTTGGAAAAGCGCCAAACTGTGGCGACAATAGAAGCTGGCTGCACCACGATGCATGATGTAAACATCGAAAGAGCCCTAGCTGACTAAGCTAAGAGCAATGGTGTTCTTGAGGTCCGGTGGCAGCAGAAAGCCATGCAAACCCTTCATTCATGAGCATCTCTTTCGCCAGAAGGCCATCCAACAAACATGGAGTGTCCTCGATGTCATTTCTGGGGTGAGAGAGGAAGGGGATGCTATCTGCCACTATATCCACCGTAACCCCTTGCCGCCATACCCACTGTGACCGTGACCAGCCCGCAAGCATGACTGGTGCATCGCGTCCAATGAGATCTTGACGAGGGTTGAGTCCCCGTCAGGGATCGTGATTTCTTCCCTTGTGGACGACGGAGACTGTGATTTCTTCCCTTGTGGACGAACACCGAACAAGTTCGCCGACCGATATATTCTCCTACGGGCCCAGCGAACGAGAAAAAGGATGATCAAGCCTACCTGCAAGGAATAAATAAAGGAATCAGAACATCTAAACTTAGTACACTTCAACAGAGAAAACTAAGTGACAGACGCAGTTATTGCCGAAGACAACAGACGCGGAAATGACCCACGCAGTGAGCCAAAACTTCCGCTGTGGCAGAAACAGACGCGAGTTAAAACTGTGATACACGAAGGTTCAAACGCAGTCCAATTTTCTGCATCTGCGTCTAACACACCAGGCGCGAAAAGACTCAGACGCTGAAAAAATTGCCATCTCCCTGTTGAATGAATAGGAGTTGTAAGATTCGGGTCCGAAACCTTCAACCGAGTTGGGATTCATCCAAGACAGTGGCCTTAAAACGCGAGCTTCATGAGCAAAGCCAGCGCCAAGTGCCAACGACTTCTGTACTCGTGTCCAGAGAAGTTCAAGTCGATGGCGCAAATTCCAAACAAAAAGGAATGCACCAACTAAGACTTCATCCAGATTGTTATCTCTTTAAGAGATGCCAAGGTGCAAGCCTGGGTGGACTAAAAATGTCATGGCAAGTCGGGACGGCATACCCGCAGAGGCCTCTATCAAGAGTTGAACTCTCTGCATTAAAACGTGGACATGAAAGATGATCAAAGAGATGCTTTCTCCTGAAGAGACCAAACAGAAGCATGAAAGCTCTGGGTCATCTTCATCCACAGAGTCACCTTCATCCATGGAGACAGACCCCTGTTAGAAACTCTGAAGAAGGCAGAATTTCTCAGAGCAAATCAAGAGAAAACAGTCTAAGTTTGGGTTATCAAAGAGGGAGAGGGTGAGCCCTATTTATAGGCAGCCCCTGACAACTGTCATTAATGGTTCTCGTCGGCCTTAATGACCGTATGACCGTCAAAGTCCAATAGGAGTCTGACGCGTGGAACGTTGCTTCGGGAAGCGTCGCAGACGCTGGTCTCAAACCGCCAGCGCCGGTTTTGCATTAAAAGGCATTAACGCCTGAGTCCAATGAGGAACCAACGCGTGGACAACTGCTTCGGGAAACAACTGACGACCCGGTTTTCCAATCGTCAGTGAAGACTTGAAAGATCTCATAAAATCTTTAAGTCAGGCCGCATTTAACGCCTGGGAAGTTACATCAAACGCAGATGAGAAAGCCGCGTCCAGGAATTCGCGTTCCCTTTTCAGACTGAATGACGTCCACCTGCATTCCAGAGGAATGTCCGCGTGACCTAAAGTTGCGTCCCTTCAGCAAACGGGGCCCATTTTAAGGGAAAGCACTTAATTCAGCAAAAGACTTAGGCCATTGTGGGATTAGTCGGAAAATACGCAAGGCTGCGTCCCTCGCGTCTTCATCAGAGGAGCTGCGTCTGCATGGGTAGTGAAGGGTTTTTGCACCTAGTCAAAAGACCCAGCACTGCATCCTTAAGGACTGCGACCAATGAGTCCCACTCAAAACTGCGTCCTTCGCGTCCACTTGAACCGCGTCTTCATTAGCAGGACAGATTCGCGTTAATTAAACCCGCGTTTCTCTCTGTGAATTGACGCAGCGTCTCAAGGACTTAGTTCTGCCTAAGTTCCTATGAACTGATGACCGTGTCTCTCTCTCTATGATTTGATGCCGCGCCTCATCAAAAAAAAACTTAGTTCTATCTAGGTTCCTATGAATCAATGCCGCGTCTCATCAAGAAGACTTGAGTCAACGCCGCGTTTTATTAAAAGAAGTTGAATTCATCTACAGCAAGGCAATAAAGATGGAACAAGAACTTCAAGACTTTTACTATCAAAAAAAATGGTAAAGCAAGTACAAACACTCTTGGTGAATAGAGTGTCCCTTTTCTTTACAAAAAAAAAAAAAGAAGAAGGCTACAAGTCCTGGTTCGCCAAGGAACGGATTTGCTCTCTAAGGCGATGTATCTTATGTTGACGCGCCTTCTCAGCCTCCATGAGAGCTTGGGCCCGCAGATCCGCCTCAGATAAAAATTCCTGCGCTTGTACTCGGAGGGATTCCAACTCGGATGAACGAACAGAGAGGTTTGCTTCAACTTGCGCCTTGGCAGCCTCTAACTCCGCTAGCCTCTTTTCAGAGGTAGCAAGCCTCTGTTCGTTAAAAGCAATCATGGCCTCAGCCCTGGCTATAGCAGCCCGAGAGTCAAGGATAGCCTGCTTTGCAGCCTGTATGATCATGACAGATTCCTTGGACTCGACCACTAGCCGTTGATGATCAGCCTGGAAACCTTCAAGAAGACGGTGTTATCGATTATCTTCTCTTCCACCTCCCTTCGCTCATGCTCTTGAGCAGCAAGGAGCCTATTCAGAGTTTCCTGGGCTTCGTGGAATGAGCCGGCATCCTCCAGGGATCGAAGCTCTCTCAGGTCTTGTCCCAGCTGCTCCACCACCAGCAGACACGCCTGGGCTAGCGAAGGGCCTCCGGCCAACTTGATGTTCTCGGCCAAGTTTTTCGAGAAACATCCGGGCGAATTCAAAGGAGCTACCCCCAGACAGGATGAAATCGATGCATGATCGCATCGAGTCAAAGAACTGCTGCAACGTTTTGCGTGTCAGGAACTCCATAGTATCATCGCCCGAGGTGCTCCCTGACCCCCTTTCTATCACGGGGTGAGGGATGTAAGCCGGCTCTTCTCGCGCAAGAGTCGGGCTGACCACCGGTACGGCAGGAGCAAGAGTAGCCACTAGCGCTTCTGGGGGTGCTACCTCTGCAGGAACCTCCACAGCTGATGACAGAGTAGTGAGCTTGACCTCCTCAGAAACCTCGGCCGAGGCTTGAACTGTGTGGCCTTCCGGAGGGGCACTGACCGTCAGACTCTCCACCTGAGCCCCCCCAGTTCTCTCTGCAAATTATCTCAACATTAGCTACAATGGTGAAAAGAGAAACATCCAAGACATCAAACTTTCTTACCAAGTTGGAGGTCCAGAGATGTCGAATTCTTGGGCGAATCCTGCAGAGTAGAAGTCTCCCTGGCTTCAGTGGTTGCTCCTCGTCCTGCAGAGTAGGAGTCTCCCCGATTTCAGTAGTTGCCTTCTCTGGAGGCATCTCGGCGGCGGGAGTCTCAACTCCTTCCGGCTGGGTCAACTCTTGCACCATCTCCTCGATATGCGAGGAGGTTGCAGCCTCAATATCCTCGGCCATCCTGCAGCATAAAAGGAGAATGTTAAAACCTCCTTTTTAAAATGAAAAGAGAAATTAAGTCAGAAGGTAAAAAAAAAGTACCTTCAGCGGGAATAACTGCCGCCAGTGGTGATGCCGTCAACAGCTCGCACCCATGTATTTCCTCCTCCGAGATGTGTGAGAATTTACTCGGATCAGGAGGAGCGGGTTCGTCACCATAGTCGACCTCATCCTCAAAATCGCTTCCCTCTGCGGATAAGGAAGACGGCAGTTCAACGCGAGAGGCCTCGGTAGCCGGAGCCTTGCAACCAATTACCCCAGTGGTAGGGCTGGGGTCAACTGTCCGAGGACTGGAGATGAACACACTTGGAGACCCAGGTTGCTGTGCCTCATCTCTCCTTTCGTGAGCCGAGAAAAACCCGGGCTGAGCTGAGACCCCCGGAATCTCAACATCACCTCCGCTCATGATGTCAACTTCGAACTGCTCGGCCTCGTCAGCGGCGGTCGGTTCATCAGCAGGCTCTCCTTCCTCTGAACTCCTGCAGCCCCTGCTGCGCAACCTATGGGCACGGACTAAGGGGACAGCCTCTTCATCTGCCTCTTCTTCCCTCGGTTCCTCAACACCAGCAGGGATGTCTTCGGATAGAGAAACTTCGGCCGTCAAGTCTCTCCGGACCTTCTTTGGGGCAGGGTCAGCAGTGAAAGTAGAGCCTCGAGCACGCTTACTCACCGCTTGTCGAGCCTTTGTTGCTCGTGGCTCCTCCCTCGACCCTCTCCCGACTTCCCTCAGAGCCTTCAGGTACTGCTCGACGCCTCGCGAGCGTTTACCGGACCCCGACCTTGCTTCGAAATTTGCATTGATACTCTCAATGCATGAATACTCCGGAACAAAGTATGGTGTTTGGTTGGCCTGAAAGTACCAAGTACAGAAGCTGAAGCTGGTACGGCCCTTTAGCTCCTTGAGAGGTAGACGGAAAGTTGCTTCCGTCCCTCCGGCCACACTATAGTACCAAGCCTGAGCACCTTCGAACAAGTTCCCACTGAAGTGAGTCGAGCATTGGGGTTGCCGACGTAGAGTTGATCATAGCCGAACTGTCGGGCGAAGCGATTCGGCATATATGGCTGATCGTGCATGAAGTACCTTGCCGGAAAAGCACATACCCAGGCCGGATGTTAACCAACCACCAGAAAATTCCCGTTGACAGCCTAGTGAAATCATCTTGGCCTGCGGAGTCAATAAATAGTTCCCCGAAAGATGCACCAGGAATCTCGGGGAAGCAGCGGTTAAGCTGGTAGTACGAAGCAGACAAAATGCACTTTCGAGCATAATACATGTAAGTATTACGCCAGTCACAACCCTCCAACCGCTGTACAAAAGGGACAAAACCCTCACTCCAAGGCACCGGCGTCATCAGAGAGGGGCAGTGCATCACGTACCAAGCCATTAAGTACGTGTAGGGCAGCTCGACCCGAGGGTTGGGGCGCTTCACCGTCGGCTTCCCCTCTGAGTCAACAATCGGCTTGCCATGGGAGTCGACAGCCTTCCCTGCCTCGCAGAAAGCCTGGGTTAACGCCCGCAACCCGCTTTGAATGCCAGCCGCCATGGCCGGGAGAAGGGCTATGGGACTGCCATAGGCCAGGAGCACTGCCGGGTACACTACATCGGCAACAACGACTTCATGTGGCAGTGTGGGCACCACACAGCGCTTCAACCACAGCATCAAGAAGCCCGCCAACAGTACTCGATCGGAGATAGGAACCCGGGCTTGATGATGAAAGCTTTCGAAAACCATGTCAGGTTCGAAACCATCCTCGTTCGAAACCGTGGTGTAGAAGCCTTCAGAAGCCTTAATCCTGTCGTCAATCTCCTTGTCGGAGCTGGGAGCCAGTCGGGTTACCGGATGGTCTTTCTAATTGATGCCGTTAAACAAGTAGCTGGCCCAAGACAGCTGCTTGACTCCTCCCGACCTCCAAGAGGTTACTTGACCGCAAATGTGGAAGTGACATAACACCTCCCAATAAGTCTCGTACACTTGAGGAGACCCTTTCTTCATAAGGTTGAGCTCCTCAGTGGTTGGGACATATTCCTCATAGGGAGAGTCCCCTGTTGCCAGCCCCGAGACCTCATGCAACTCGTGCAGGGCAAGGCCCATCTCTCCGACCGGAGTGAAGAATGTACCCGTCAAAGGATTGTAACGCTCCAGGATCCCGAAGAATTCTGAGAACTCGGCGGGATACCATACTGGACGGCCCTGACTGCTTGGTACAAATCCGTTTGCTCTAACAAGTCCCTAAGGTCAGCAAGGACGAAGCTTACCATCCTGCCCCACCAATACTTCTCGGTGGAATGAACCCACCCGGGCGAACGGAACTCAACCAGAAAATCACCCTCCACTTTCATGAATTCGTTGAGGAAAGTTGTGCCAAGTTTTGATGTTTCTCCAACCGGGGGCTCAGTCCTGAGCGACCCGGGGAACAGGCCGAGAACCGCTCTATCATGACTATCATGACGGTATACCCTTTTGGAGCCTAAGTCACCGAGAGTAATCTCAGGGACATATCGGGAAAGGTCCCATTTCATCTTCCGAGGGACGGACATGTGCTGGAGATAAGACAGCGGGTACATCCTCTCCATGTCCGGAAGAAAAAATCTTCTGTCCCCTATCTGGCAGAGCCATTTATAATCTCCGTCATACATGGAATAGCCGCCATCGCCGATATGGTCCCCAAAGAAGAAGGCAGGCTTCTCCAGCGGAACGCGAGCATTCGTTGTGAATGCTGCGTTAGTCATAAGCTCCCGAAAAAGTTGTCATGTCAACATTGGAGAGCCTTTTCTTGCGCTCCTGCGACCTGCCAGCAGTCACAGGTACAGTCCTTTGCAGTGCAAGGGTTAAATCACGGTCAGCACCACCTACGTGCCCAAAGTGGCGCTTCTTGAAGAGTGGAGCAGAAGAGTGTGGCACTGTAAAAGAAAAGGACACTTGATCAGACATCTTATCAAAAAAAAATGTGTTAAGTGTCTATATTCCAGACGCAGAAAAGATACTGGACGCAGAAATTATCCAAATTCGCGTCTAGACTTGAGAATCCGCGCAGAAGAGACACTAGACGCAGGAATTATCAAATTCGCGTCCAGACCTGCAAATCCGCGTCCAGATGTGAGACCCGCAGGATCAAGCCCACGTTTTGAAAACCAAGACTTATGAAAAATCTCTTAAGTACTTGGGCTCAGGTGCTAGATTCATAAAAAATCAGCACCTGATGTCATAGAGCGCAAGGATCAAGTCCGCGTCCGAACCCTTCACAATTAGAAATATTCTAAGTGAAGAATCCGAAATGTAGGGCTCGCAGGCACCAGGTCATCAAACCCGCGCCTTGGTTATCAACTCAAAGACCGCGTCTGAGACCGCGTCTGAGAATCAAACATGGTTTATATTCTGTGTTGACGGTTCTCCTCAAAAAAAAAAATTTTTTTTTTAGGGGTTTCCATGAACTTCCATTAATGGTGAAGGTTAAGCCTAAACGGCATTATACCTGGGAAAAGGACTTCCTGCGCGGAGGAACCGCCCCTCTGGGTCTCAGTGACGACCGCTTTTGAAGATGATGCGGTGGGTTAGCTTGGGTGCCATCGTTAATCAAAATCCGATGATGAACGATGAAGAAATAGAAAGAGAAAGAGAAGACTCCTTTTTCTCAAAAAACCCTAACAGATGCGCTCGGAGAAGAAGAAGATATCTCTCCGACTGTTGCCATTTATAGGCACAAAGATTTGCAAAGATACGCGGCGCGTGGCTCAATTAGCTCTACAGCGAGTCATCACTTGACGCGTGGAACAGATCATTCAATGAACCGGGAAGTCCGCGCGCCAAAAGGTGATGTCCCAACGGTTCCCCAGAACAAGTGGCGGTGCACTCATGACATGGCACGGATTCGCACCCAACAGGCGCGTCTCTCCGAAGTTCGCATCCTTCCAATCCGGCCTAGCATCGCGTCTGCCCAATGGAATACCAGTCGCGTTTTTCATTTCCAAAAGGCGCACCCCATGAAAGTCGTGTCTGTAAAGCAGTACCATCTCTGCTCTTCAAAAAGAACTGGCGTTCAGTCCTTGCTTCTGCAAATCAGTTTCAACAGTACACTGGCACAAGCAGACGATCGTCCACTCTTGGCTTAAAACGCGTCCATGACAGACTAAAAGCAATCGGGGAGGTTTAAACTGTGTATCTAGACACTCAACACGATCAACTCTGGTGGCCTCAAAGAGTTCAACAGTACACTCACGAAGACCAACTCCAGATAAGATCAAACCCGGAGCATTAACAGTCCAGTCATAGAGGTGAATTCAGCTAGAGTCCAAAGTATTTTGAAATCCGTCCCAGTTAACTGCGGAATATCGAAAACTTTGGAGGAGGTTCTGTAGGCTGTCTAAAAATCACTAAAAGACAAGCCATTAAAAAGCAGAGTCTCAAGTTCTAGACGCGTGGGCTCGACACCCGCGTCTCAACATCAAGGCGCGTGGGCTCGACACCCGCGTCTCAACATCTAGACGCTTAGACTCAACAACCGCGTCTCAGCATCAAGGCGCGAGGGTCGAAACCCGCGTCTCAGCCGCACCAAGGCGAGAGGGTCGAAACCTGCGTCTCAGCAACACCAAGACGCGAGGGTCGAAACCCGCGTCTCAGCCGCATTAAGGCGCGAGGGTCGAAACCCGCGTCTCAGCCGCACCAAGGCGCGTGGGTCAAAACCCGCGTCTCAGCAGCTCCAAGGCGCGTGGGTTGACTCCCGCGTCTCAGTTGTAACCGTCCCGGTTTCGGGGCCAATCACGGCCCACATAACGAGGAAGGTTAGCCCCCATTATGGAGTGTTTTTAGGAGGCACGTACGCCCCTAAAACCCCTATAAATAGCCCCGTCGCTATGAAGAAGTGGTCGAATTTTCGGTGAAGGGATTTCTGAGAGAAAAGAGAGAGAGCTCAACTCTTCAACAAGCTCGCTGCGTACGAGTTGTCCCTTTGCCTACCTTCTCTTTGAGAGTTTTGGTAGACAGAGCTATGTTACTCCTTCTACCAGCCAAAGAGAAGATCCCTGACGATCCCGACGGTCATCCGGTCAACGGAGAACAAGATTCACTCTCCACCGCCACTTGAAGAACCCAGCACTAAACAAAGGGGAGATTCAAGACTCAATATCTTCCCTCCCTTGTAGTCGGAGCATTACTCCGTTGTAATCTTTCAGTTGATTCAAGGAAACTTTACGCGAACCATTCTCCGTACCAAACAGTAAAGAGTTAGAAAGAAGAAAACCAATAGAGATAAGAAGAGAACCTTTCATAGAATATCACTTTTCGTTACAAAAACCCTAACCTTCATCCTATGCATCTCTCTTTTCCCTATTACATGATCGACAAAGGAAAAAAACAAAAGAAAGAAGAAAACTAAACTAAACTACACAAATAAGAGAAACTTACCACTAAAAACTCTCCTCCTTTCTGTTCTGAAAAACCTAGGGTGTTTATAAGCAAAGGGGGGCACCAGGGAGACATCATGGGGCCACACATTGAATCTCAACACTTGGTCCCACTAGAAGGCCGCAGAAACGCGAATTTTGTCGCATTTTCATGGCCCTTCTAGGGCCGTACGTGCCGCGCCAGGGTGTGTAGCTTTCTGCTGCACACCTCCCTTTGTACTTGTTGTCAGCTTGTCGAAATTCGCTCTCAGATTTGGCAAATTTAGCTTCCAAAAGTCAATACATATTTGTAGGCTTTAAATATCACCAAACGAATGAGATTTTGGGCTTCTTCTTCATTTCATGCCTTGAACCTAGAAACATACAAGAGATGTATTATTAACAGAATTTAATATTGAATAAATGTGCAGATGTGGTATGAAATGTGCAATTTTAAAGACTAATCAAAGAGCACAACCAATTCGAGTATAACAAAGAGTGAAAACTTGTTCCCATATCTAATGATAGGCCGGTTATTGGTACTAAATGGGTATTAAGGTATAAATTAGATAAGCCGGTAATACTATTAGAAACAAGGTTAGGTTAGTTGCCCAAGGTTACAATCAAGTCGAGGGAGTCAATTTTGAGGAGACCTTTGCACTTGTTACACGGGTCAAAGCCATTCGATGACCCTAGATTTTGCATGCTATAAAAATTTTAAATTGTATCAAATGGATGTAAAGAATACTAATTTAAATGGATATAAAGAAGAAGTGTATGTGAAACAATCTACCAGTTTTGTCGATCCTACACACTCCAACTATGTATTAAAATTAGAAAAAACTCTTTACAGTTTAAAACAAGCTCCAAGAGCTTCATATGAAAAGCTTAGCAATTTTCTTTTAGGAAAGGGTTTTGCTAAAGGTAAAATTGATACTATTTTTTTTATTAAGCATGTTAAAAATGTTATATTAACTATTTAGATTTATATTAATGATATCATTTTTAGTTCTACTAACAAACTCTTGTGCAAGAATTTTGAGAAATGTATGAAGACCGAGTTCGAAATAAGTATGATGGACAAGCTAAACTACTTTCTCGGACTTTAAATCAAGTAAATAAGTGATGAGATTTTTCTAATTCAAGCAAAGTATACCAAGGAGCTAGTAAAGAAGCATTGACTTGAAAAACTCCAAAATCAGTACGACTCCTATGGCTGCTACCACAAAGCTTGATAAAAATGAATCAATTAAAAATATTGACATTAAACTCTATGGATGCATGATAGGTAGTTTGTTATATTTAACTACAAGTAAACCAGATATTGTTTAGTGCTGCGTATGTGCTAGATTTCAATCTTGTCCCAAAGAGTTACATCTTGTCCCAAAGAGTTACATCTAAGTGCGATTAAGCATATTATAAAATACCTTAAAGGAATGATTAAAGGGGTTGTAGTATCCAAAAATCAGTAAATTTGAAATAACTAGTTACTCGAATGCTGACTATGCCGGTTGTAGAGTTGACCGAAAGAGTACCAGTAAAACTTGTCAATTTCTAGAAAATTGTCCTGTGTTTTGGTCTTCTAAAAATAAAATTTGGTTGCTCTTTTAACTGTCAAGATAGAGTATGTTGTGAAATCACCTAGAGGGGGGGTGAATAGGTGATAAGGCTAATCTAATGAACTAAATGCGGAAATTAAAACTAAATTGCAACAACACTTAGTGCAACCAACGAGTGTAGCCGAATTCCCCGTGAAGGGCTCTGGACTAACTCCTCTTGATTCCTCTGAATAAGAGTTGAGGCGCTATATGAAGCTCTCATGGTTAAGCACAAGTGAGGCACACAAGCAAACCCAACCAAGCATATAGGAATAAGCAATATGAATCAATGCAAGCACAACACAAGCATATAAGATATGACAATATGAATGATGCTATGCACAAATAAAGAGAGAGAGTTTAGAGTCAATGGATCAAACGCAAACAACAAGATATGTTTCGAGGTTCGAGCACCGAGCTCTACGTCCCCGCCTTCACCGAGAAGGATTTCCAATCAACTAGGAGTACCGAACTCCTCTCTCAACCAATACAACCTCTACCGAGGCAATACAAATGGCTTACCGAAGACCGGAGTACCAAACTCTACCAATACAACCAAATCCAACTCACCGAGAGGGATACAAGTACAATTCAACTCTACCGAAGAGGGATACAAATACCAACCAACTCCACCTCACCAAGAGGGAGTAAACCACAACCTCAACCTCTACCAAAGAGGGAGCAACCACAAAGAAAGGTTTACAACAAGGTGGTATATCTCAACCACAAACCAAATTCTTTTCCCACAAATAAATGATCCTATAGAATAGGATAGAGTGATATAGCTCAAGTGAAAAACAAGTGTTTGGAAATCAAAAACTCAAAGAAAACTATTGAAAAAATAACTAGAATAAAAATACAATGAAGATTAAAAACCCAATCCCAAAGCTTTTCTTTTTCTTGAATTTTCCAAACCCTTTTTGAAACAAATAGAGATGATCTCTTTAAGCACCAAAAACCTTTTGAAAACTTACTGAAATAAACACTAGAGAGTAGAAATTTTTGGCTCTAAAATCTTAGAGAATAACCCATACAAATGGGGTATTTAAAGCCCCATTGGAAAACTAGCCGTTGGAGTTGAACTGGCAGCTCTGGCGGCTGGCGGTCGACCGGCCGGTCGACCGCCAACGGTCATATTTTTGACCGTTGGAAGAAGCCGGTCGACCGCCCGATCGACCGCCCAAAACCAGATAGCAAAGCTCTCTGGCCGGTCGACCGCTCGGTCGACCGTGCCTTGAACCTGGCCAACGTGCACAAGCTTGTGCACGTCGGTCGACCGGTCGGTCGACCGCCAGAGCCTGGCAGACAGGATTCTGGGTCAGAAAACTGGGTTTAAAAATATTCTAAAAATTCCCATAAATTACTTAAAAATTCACAAAAATAGTTTTATCATTTTACATTGATATACAAATATGTGATAAAAATTTCAACACAAATATCAAACATTTTGAACCATTTTTGTGTCATGGAAAAATTACCGAAAACCAAAAACTGTATTTTTCCAAACTTTGATTTTTCAAATAAACTTTGTCCAAAATATATCCAAATACAAAAACATGATACTTAATCATTTTAAAACATGTTGCATATGGACATAGGTCCAATATACATGAAACATATACATATCATTGTTTTTGTCTTTTATTTCCAAAAATATGTTTTGTTAAAAACACAAAACACCAAACCTCATGAATAGGCATCTCAACATAAGTTTGTCTAGGAAATTAAGCTTACATGTATATAGAATATATCTAATATACACTTAAACAAAGTAAACTTGTATTGATACTATCTATTCATGAAAATCAATATCGGTTAAACCAAAAACCGAAAAACCAATATCCAAATCATGAAACGTGTGTGTATTGTGAACTTGAGCATATCACACTATCTAATCTTTACACATGGATCTAAAACACAAACTAAACTATGGTACCGAGATCTTCTTGACGAACTCCGTCTTCAAGCCGACTCGATCCAAAACTCCGTGATCCACCGAGCTAGACTCCAACGAGTGCTATGTATGATCTTGATGCTCAGGCTCTTGAATCACCATGTGAGAAACTCTAAAACTCCTTTGTTGAAGCTAATCACCAACTAATATCTTGATTAATGATCTGAAACTAAACATCACAAGATTATTAGTAAACATAACTACATGAGTTAATCATCATCAAAACTAGAGTGAAAGGCCTCTGGGCCAACATGTTGTAGTTAGAACTTGTTGTGTACAAGTTCTTTGGATGAAACATTCCCTTCAGGATTATGATTTGTATTTTGAACAAATCAAAATTTTATTTGACAAGACGAGCACGATACACATGATAGAGAATACAAATCAACATAGTAAAAGAAAGCATATAGATAACTTTCTTAGAGATCATTATGAGAAAGGTGATATTGTGATTGATTATGTACCAACTGATATGCAACTAGCTAATATATTCACTAAATCACTTGATTTTAACGATTTTCTTATATCTGTTATGAATTAAATTTATGCATATTGGATTGATAAGCTTTGTATATGATTGGAATTCAATACTATGTGAATCTAATGAATTAAACGAAATTTTCTTGAATTTTTGGGGTATATGATTAAAACAATTCATATTTAGGAATATTTATAAATATTTTTAGAAATTTAAATTTTTCACAAAATTTCAAACCATTTTCTTAAGTGTCAAAATGTCAGTTTTCAAAAGCCTGAACTAAACATTCAAAAATTAACTTCTTTTTGCTCAAAATCAGAACTTCTGATCTCTGGCTGTCAACAGTCGATCAGGACCATTCGTGTAAGTCTATGTAGGGCTAATTTTTAAAAATCTTAGATCTATCAGAACCCTTTCTTTGTTTTTGACTTCTTTTTTCCTCCACCAACTTTTTTTGTCTCAATTCACCTCTATAAACTCAAGATTTCACCACTTAAACTTATTTTAATCTATTCTCACTTGATTTTATCTTGTTATTGAATTGGATTCTTCATCTAGATCATCCACTTTTGTTGAATTTTGTCCTAGGGTTTCTCTACAAACCCTAATTGGTAAAAGCTTTGCTTTTCATTCTTCTATTTCTATCTAACTGTTTTTGGGGACCGGAATATGAAAAAACCAAAGGATACCCCTTAACTATCTAAGTTACTAATCAAACGAATCACACTTTTACCACTAAACTATACCCACTTTTAAATCTTGTTTATCATTCCTTTTTCATCATGACTAGTGGAAAAAGAGATTGCAATAGTTCTTCATCAAAACCCTTTTCCCCCCTAAACCCTTTATGGTATTTAGAAGAGGGGTTAAACAAATTGTTTATTGAAAGCTGTATAGAACTCATAGTTCACTTCCTGAATCCATGAGTCCTCAAGCTAAAATGAATTATGATTCCATCTTCTCTAAAAAGAAGATTCTCTTTAGTCTTCAAGACATATGGAATTTTGGCAATCCTATAGTTATGTTCTCTGATCTTAAATGGGATAAGTTCTTGGAAATTCATGAAATTTTTTATCCTGAGCTTATCAAGGTGTTCAATGCCAGCTTGACTATAGTAGATTACGTTATATTTAATTGAGTCAATGGAATAGATGTCAAGATGAGTTGTATTCATCTAGCAAATTTCCTTCACATTAAATTTGAAAGACTCAATATCTTTTCAAAAACTCTTGATAATTTTGAAAATTTTCCCGTTGATTACTCCAGTACTTTTGCTTCAACCCTTATTTATAACAACTGTCCATCTTTGATTGTTAATGAAAATGTGGCTTTGTTTACTCTTATTTGTCAAATTCTTGCCAAGTTATTATCTTCAACATCGTGCCTTCCCCTAATGAGTCTGACCATGTTCGATGATGTACTACTCTTCTTGTCTATTGCATCTTTTTCTACAATCTAGTTAATCTTTCAAAATAAATATTTTTTGTAATGACTAGTTCCCATCTTCTTCAAACAGTTTACCATTTAGGATGCTTCTTACTCAACAAATTAAACATTGAAAAAATAATCTTTCTAATGATATATCCACTACTCCACCTATTATTCTTGAGCCCTTCACTACCTATACACTCGGGATGAAACTGAGCTTCTCCAACCCTTTCTTGATGCATAAGAAAAAGAGGGGAGAAAATTATGGAGTTATTATCTTTTGATGAATTTTGAAGTCTTTTTAGAGTTTTTATTAGTTTTTATTATCTAATTTGTGTTTTATCTTTGTTTAAGTACTTTACGTAATGGAT
Organism: Agave tequilana; assembly: GCA_038442645.1. Classification (NCBI taxonomy): domain Eukaryota; kingdom Viridiplantae; phylum Streptophyta; class Magnoliopsida; order Asparagales; family Asparagaceae; genus Agave; species Agave tequilana. The sequence goes on from JAVJIF010010661.1 coordinate 23,722, forward strand.
ATTATGGATATTTAAGGTTTTTTCCTAGTTTGTAATGAATATTCAGTACTTTGATTTGAAATCAATTTGGTGTGTAATCATTTTGATTACGTAGTTGAATTTGAACAAGATTCTAGTATGAATGTTGGTTTATATTCAAATTTATGATTCGATATTATTTGGTTTAGTAGATGGTTGGATGGATAGTATATGCATATAAAAAATCTTGTATTGATATATTGGTATATACATTTGTGATTGTTGGTATCAAATTGTGTTAACTTGGATAATTCTATAAGTTATTGATATCAAATTGAATTTTAATTGAATATATCTCGTTTTTAGTGTATGCATAATTCAGGAGAGTTTGTCAAAACTTCACTCTAATGTATGCATATATAACTTCATGAGTTTTGTCATCATCAAAAAAGTGAAGATTGTTGACCCAAAAGTTGAGATTGCTAACCCCAAAGTTCAATCAACCGCGTGTTTTGATGATTCTCAATAAATGTAGTTAGAAACTAATAATCTTTAAGTTGTGTTTTAACTATATACAAGGTATTTATCAATAAATAAATTAATTCAAAATCATATTGTGAATCTCAACCAACACTATTTGAAATATCTTTCTTTGAGTATTCGAGTTAAAAGAAGTCGGATTCAATTTAAGACATATACCGAAGACTTTAATGCTTTAAGATAAAAAATTGTTTTATAAGTTTAGAATTTGTGTTAAAGCCTTAGTTTATGGAATTGGTAGTTCAAGGCTAACACACACAAGTTTTTTGTTTGATAGTTAAAGAGTTTTTCAAAAGTCGGTTTTACACAAAATCAAGTTTATCAAAACTAGTTTTCAAAATACTTTTGATTTGATGAAAAATTGATTTTAATATGAATTAAATCTTAAAAATAAGTTTTACTGTTTGAAATATGTAGTGGAGTTTATTCATACATATTAGACCTCTAATATATCTAGAAACTTATTTTTATATGATATATGAAGTTGAAATTAATTTTATACAAAGCTCTGAAAAATCAATTTTCACTGAGCTTCTTTTGATAACAATACTTGGCACTATCAAAAATGATGTTCAGTGTGCACGTTTTTGTGTTTTGAGCTTATGAACTTTCGATGACCTTTGTTCATGTTTTTGACAGTGTTTTTTAGAGAGCTCAAAAAAAATTCATAACAGTCTGACTTTCAACAGCAGCAATAGTATTTTTCACTAACTGGTGAATGAGCTTTTGACGGTTAAGAATTAGCTTTTGACAGCGTTTTTCAGAGAATAAAATTATTTTCAGAGACTATCAGATTTTCAACAACTCTCTCTAACTTTCAACAGCTAACTATTGAAAAAATTGTTACTGTCGGCAGTGCTTTCGACAGCTAATATAATATTTTCAAAAATGGATTCCTGTATTTTAAAATTATAGTCATTTGTGACCGTTGACTGTCGAAAGTCCTGCACCAGCTTTCGATAGGTCATTGACTTTTCTGCAGATTTTTAACAAACATTTTCAAATTGTTTTTGGCAATAAATCCTTTTTGCAGAGTTTTAATAACAAGTTTTTACTGAGAATTTGTAATAGTTTACAGAACTAATTCACTTTCATATTTCTCTAGTTTTTCTATAAGATTTCTAAGCCATTCTTCCAATAACATATATAAGCTTGGGCCTCCAAATATCTTTCTACTGTTATAAGGCTTGTACTATGATCGGAGTATGATCACAATTGCTCGTTGCTCTTGTGCTGTAAATCTCAAGTGAAAGAGGTTGTGAGAAGTCGGTCTTGCGGGATCGCATTATTGTAGGAGTTGAGGCACCAGAGTTGATCCAAGAGGGCTCTTGTTGTATGAGTTGTGGCTCTAAGTTCTGATCTTACATGTGAAAGTACACCTAGAGGGGGAGAATAGATGTAATAATCTAATATTAATTAATGTGGAGATGCAATAATTATAAAATAAATAATGCAAACAGTAAACTCAATCAAAAGTGTAGCCAGATTCTCTATGAAACGCTCTAGAACTTCTCCTCTATACTCCTATAGACAATGAGTTGAGGTGCTCAATTGCCTTCTTGATTGAGAGAGTTAAAAGCCGACAAGTATAGATGCTGCTAGCAATGAATAGCAAGTGCAAATGAAAGTTAAACACAAGTGTAAGAAATAACAAGTTGAGTAGAGCAAGAGAGAAAGCAATCACAAATACAAAAGATATGTTTCGAGGTTCGAGCACAAAGCTCTACATTCCCGCCTTCACGGCATGAAGGATTTTCATTATCCACTAAGGGTCTTTCCGCAAATGAGCCTCCACAAAGGAATTATAATGGTCTACACAAGACCCAAATACACAACTCCAACTCTCAATCCACTACAAAAGAGATAGCACAAAGCCAATGAGATTTATAAGGTCTTGGTAACAACAAAGATCACAAACACTCTCTTTTACAACTTCCTATAATATATGATGAGAAGTGAGGCTTAAAAAGTTTGTGATAGAGAAAATTCAGTTGAAATGAATGAATTTAAGAGCTGAAAAATTGTAGAAATTGGTTTGAAGATGAGACCACTTGAAGTAAGAAAACGAGAGAACTTTCTCTTTTGAATAACTTAATTTTTCAAAATATTTCCCAAAATCAAAAGATTTCTCTATATTTAATTCTCTCCAAATGAACTATATATATAGGCAAGTGATAAATATCATTAAGGGGTCTATCAGGGGACTAGGAGGGTGATTAAACTAAAAAAGAGCAAAAATACCCGTTGAAAAATAAGTTAAAAAAATAACCTAGATTTTAAAAAACTAGTTGTTACTGTAGCTCTGATAAAACATCGGTAGATTGGTCGATTGACCAATAATTCAAGAGTTTGAATTATCCGTTGGACTTTGGTCGACTGCCCTGTCGACCAATCTTAACAGAGACCAAGAATCAACAAAACTCTGTCAATTGGTTGATTGTTAGGTTTGCCGATCGACTGATCGGTCATCCGACAAACATGCACAGCATGCACACAACTAGCCACGAAGTCCAGTTGACTAGCCGGTCGACCGACCTGACCTAAAAACCTCTTTTAAAATATATTTTGAAATCAAGCTAATTTTAAATATTTTTATTGGTTTGAAAAGTGATTTGGCAATACATAGGCTGGATACATGATAGAAACATGATATATAAATTTAAAAAAAAATATGGGACATATATAAAACACCAAACCTTGTAGAATATCAAAATGAAAAAAACTAGATATGAAAACCTGTATTCTGAAACTTGTATTTTTGTGTGGACTTCTTGAGCATCAATTCTAAATTTTATACTTTAAACATTCTATTTTCTTATATATGTTGAATGTCTTCAAACAATCTTCAAGAAGGCTTCTCCAAATATAAATCTTGATCATCTAAACTTGAACATTTTTCTTGAGTGATCTTGAGACTAGAGTACCTTTCTTTTGAGGAAGAACACACTAAAATGTACTTTGCACCTGAAATACTTAAAACACTTATGTTGGCCCAAAGGCCTATCACTCTAGTTTTGATGATAATCAACTCATCAAGTTATGATTACTAATGATCTTGTGTTTAATTAGTGACAGATTCATTATCAAGATCTTAGTAGGTGTGGAGCTTCAACAAAGGATTTAAAGACAAGTTGGAAGCTAGCACCGGTTGATTCACGAGCCTATGCATCAAGAACACATCTAGAGATGAGCTCGGTGGATTGCATTTGGACCAAGTCAAGAAGATGAAAAGCCTTCAAGTGAAGACTTCAAGAAGATGAAGACTTGGGTCTAGGTATAAGATTTAGTTTTTTTTGTTTAGTTAAAAATGTAAAGGATAGATAGTTGGTGGATTGCTCAAGTCTATATCACACACACACTCTTGATAGAATTGCTTTCATAAAAGAATTTTTATTTATATGTTTAGAAAAGAATTTTTTTTAATTTAGAAAAAGATTTTTCTTTGTGACAAAATATATATACTTTGGTTTTTGGTATTTCTATCATACATATCTTTCAACCAAAACCAAGTTCAGAGCTTTATGATAAAAAACATAGTTATTTCATTATGATTGTGTAGTGGATCATATCCATACACACTATGCTTTAATAAGTTCAAAATATCTTGTTTTTGTATTTTGTGAAGTTATGGAAAAACAAGTTTTAGAAAAACGTGTTTTTAGAAAAACAATTTTTATTTTGATTGAAACTATTTTTTAGATTTACTGAGAATTTATGGGATTTTTATTAAGTTAAAAGACCTTTTTCCAAATCCCTTAACTGTGCAGTCTGAGGACTGACTGACAGGCCAAATCGGTCGACCGGGCGGTCGACCGCAGCAAGGTCGGGTCGACCGTCCAGTCGACCGGACGTGCACAGCCTTGTGCACGTTGTCAGCACAGTGGTCCGGTCGACCGTACGGTCGACCGCTGCAGAGAGTTCTGCTCTCTGGATTTCTGGGTCGACCGGGCGGTCGACCGGAGGCTTCAACGGTCGGAAAAATGACCGTTGGCCAGTCGACCGGCCGGTCGACCGGCAGCTCTGACAGACCCCAACGGTCAGATTTTTCTGACCTCTATAAAAGGGGGTTTGGTCATTGTTTTGAGCTAAGATTTTTGGAGATTTCTAAGCCAGTTTTTCTCATCCTTTTAACAGAATTTTCTCCACATATTTGAGTGCAAATACTTCCAATCAAAAGGGAAGAATTTATCAAGAGTGATTTAAAGTGTGATTCTTTGAGTTTTCCTCCACCTTTCTAATCCTTGTTTTTCTCACACCACACTTGAGCATCCATTGATTATACATCCTATAGGTGTGTTGTAGTGAGAGTGCTTTAGGTGATCAAAGTGTTGTGATCACCAAAGATCTTTTCTTTGTTCTTTGAGGAGACGGGCAAGTGTGCTCGTTGGTGGTTTGAGTTCGTGTGTGAACTCGTTGGTTCGAGGTGCGGCCTCGGCAAGCTTGTGGGAGCTTGCGTGTGTACGGGACTTGGGAGTCCGAGGGCTTGTAGGTGTTGCGGCACCAAGGAGAGATCCATTGGGATCTTGCATAGTGGAAATCCTTCGTGTGTCGAAGGCGGGGATGTAGAGCAAGTGTGCTCGAACCTCGAAACAAACCCTTTGTGTTTGCGATTTCTTACTCTATCTCTCTCTCTCTCTCTCTTTGTCTCATTTATATCTTGCATTACTTTCATTATCTTTACATTTACATGCTTGATATATTCCCTTGTGCTCATAATTGCTATACTTGATTGGGATTGTTGTTAACACTAGTATTCAACCAAGAGAGCCAACGCGGCACCTCAACCCATTCAAGGGGAATCTAGATGAGCTTGTCCAGAGCCCTGCAAAGGGAATTCGGCAACACTCTTGTGTTATACATAAGTATTTAATTAAAAGAAGTTTAATTTGGTCATAATAGATTTAATTCCGCATCATTTGGCATTAAGTGACCATAAGATTAGCCAACACCTATTCACTCCCCCTCTAGGTGTTATTTCAATTGGTATCAGAGCTTGGTACTCTGATTTGGGTCTAACAACCTAGAGTTAAAGATCCTCCTTTTAGGCTAATCACAATATTTTTGTACACACACCTCACCATGGACTTCATGTCACCACCCACCTTTGACATCCTTAACATCCAAATTTGGAAGGTTAAGATGTCTTTGTACCTCAAAGCCTTAGGATTTCATGTCTATCTTGCCACCACTAATAATGCATATTTTGTAGATGGTAAGAATTTTGAGGCTAATGCAAAAGCCCTTCATGCTATCAAGTCAACCCTAAATGATGATTATTTATCTAGGGTTTCTAATGTTGAATCGGCTTTTGTAGTATGGAACATCATCACCTCCCTCGGCGAAAAAGATCTATACTATGCGGGGAGTGACTCGGGTGTTGGAAGCGATACCTCCAACAAGTGCTACATGGTCCAAGGGGATAACCCCCTTGAGGTAAACTCCGATTCCGATGATGAGGACATGTCATATGATGAGCTATCTACTTTTTGTCATCTATTGCTTGAAAATATGACATGATTAAAAGGAAAATAAAAATTTGAAAAAGAATATTGCTTGCATGCATGTAAAACAAGACTCTTTTAAATCTAACATTGCATGTTTAGAAAAAGACAACAATAATTTGAAAAAGGATTTTGATGCCATGCTTAATGAAAAAGATTCTTTAGAAAATAAAATGGCATGCTTAGAAAAAGAAAACAATGATTTGAAAAATGAGAATGTTTCCCTCATGTCAAAATTGAATGATTTATGTGAAGGAAATATGTCTTTGAAAAATAAAATTGATTTGGTGGAAAAACAAAAGGAAGTTGTTTTTCAAGAAAACATTACTTTGAAAAGAAAATTTGTTGAAAAAGAAAAAGATTTTGTTTCACAAAAGAAAAAGAAAAATGATCATATATCTCATCATGCCTTACATGCCACCACAAATGAGATAAATGTTTTGAAAAATAAAATGGATAATTTGAGTTCAACTTTGAACTCTTGTGCATTTAACCATACTAAGTTGGAGTCAATGTTTTTAAAGAAACAAACTCCACACAATCATGCACATCATAACCATGCATTTGCTTATGTTGCACAACATGATCACACTCCTACACATAAGCATACTAAGGTGTACACATGTACACATTGTGGCCGCAAAGGCCATTTAGCAAAATATTGTTTTGATAAGAAACCTCATTTATATTTTGCTAAGTATAAAAGATTTTGGGATCCTTGCAATAAAGCTAACCCCAAAGGACCCAAGAAAGTATGGGTACCAAAACCCCCACCCTTTGATTTTGATGTAGGTGAGGGCTCTCACAAAACGTGAGAGGATTGGTGCCTTGATAGCGGATGCAATGGACATGATGGACAAACTTTTGGATGCATTGCTATCAAGGAGATTTTGGTGGGAAAGACCACCATATTTGGAGCTTTGGAGTTGGTAACAATTTCTAAACTCCTATTTTTTTTATGTTCATGCTTGTTCATCCATAATATTCATAGCATGTTCATGTTTTAAGATTATTTGTGCTTCATGTGGTATGAACTAGTTTAAATGTAGATTTTATCAAAACTTGCATGTATACATGTACAAATAGTGAATTACAATTGATTCATATATTATTGAACTTCATGCTCATTTGTATCCACTATATGCATATGTATAGGCTAGTTTTGATGATTCTCTTTTATACATGTTTTTGCCTTATTTATATGCTTTACTTCATGTATATATATATTCTTAATTCAAATCTAATAAATATACATGTATACCCGTGAGTCTCTTGCCTTCATGCAAACATCTTTAATAGACTCTTTTAGATTTGGGATATGTATGTGTATTGTTAGGATTGGATTAATCATACATATACCATGAAGATTAGTGTTTTGATGAAAATGAAGTTTCGTATTTATTTGATAAACATTTTTTTGTGACTTATGAGCTCCATTGACTATTTTCATAAAAATGCTATTTACATGATCGTTTAACACTCACACTTTTGTTAAAAATATTTTGAGCTTTATAGACCATGAGTGCTTAAATTTATGTGTATCTAGTTATGTTTTATGAAAAACATATGATTTGATGTTACTTGAAGGATCTTTAACTAGTTATTCAAAATCAATTTAAACTAGTTATCTATTCTTCTAAGATTATCCACATGATCCTACTTTATTTCAATTATATGGATAAATTCTTTTGTTTTCTAAAGATTTGATGCTTCATGTATTAGTTTAAATGTTAGTTATTATCAACACTAGGATTTATACTTGTACATGTTATGGGCCACAAATAAATCTATTTATATTTGTGCTTAAATGCTTATTTGAACCCATTAGATGTGCTTGTATTGCTTAGTTTTGATGATCCCTACAATCTTAAACTTGTATTCGCCGTTTGGATTTGTATTATGATCATGTGTTTTCATTTCATGTATATGTGTATTTTGCCAAACTTTAAGATATACATGTATACCTTTTGAGTCATTTGCCTTTATTGCAAATCTACTTATATGGACTCAATTATGTTTTAGGGATATGTATGTATGCGTATTGTGTTGTCAAAATATACATATACCTTGAAATATAAATTTTGGTGTAATAATAAATTTTTTTTTAATGATTTTCATGTTTTCAAAATTTATGATAATTTGTGACTATTTTTTAAAAAAAAAAGGAATATTGAGCTTTATTGCTACTTTTCATGATGCCATGTTCCACATAACACTAGTACACTCATTTCTTTTGATATGAACTTTATGGACACTAGAGTGTTTTTAGTGCCTTGTGTTTCATTGATATGTCATGAAAAACTTTTGGATTTATTCCTTGATTGAAGGATTCCGTACTAGTTGTTAAACATTTTCATTTAACTAGTTCGAATTCTTCATATGGTAGATTATATGATGTATACACTTAAGCTTAATTTTTCAATTGGTATCATTGGATATTTCCAATTGGTATCAATATAATTCTTGTTGTATATAATCATATTTTGATTGTATGTATGAATGCTTTCAAATTTAAACTATATCAATATTCATTGGTATTATCTTTTCATACATATATGTGATCTTTTTGTGCTTGTTTTACAATTAGTATCTTTTAAAGCACAAAGACTGTTGATGCTAAGTTTAATTAGAATTTCAAATTGGTATCCCATATTAAGCTTGTGCATTGTGTTTTGAAATTAGTATCAAAATTTGATTGTTTTACAATTGATATCTCAAATTTGTGTGTTGAGTAAAATACAAAATTTGTTTGAATAAGGAAAGTTTAAAATTTTGTTTTTGATTTTTGGTATTGTATTGCCTATATGCAAGGAGAGCTTAACATCTCTTCTACATATAGATTCATGTTGAGTGTATTATATATTGAGGAGCTTAACATCTCTTCTTTATGTGGTACACGTGTGTAGGGGGAGCTTCACATCTCCTCTTATGCATTACATAATATGTGTTATGTGAATTGGGGCTTATCATCCCTTCTTCATATAATGCATATGTGTAGGGAAGTTAACTTAGCGTCTTCCTCTTCATGAATGTATATCGCATATAACCATTTTTTGATTTTGTATTACCCCTCTTTGATTTCCTTGTTTTTGACAAAAAGGGGGAGAAAATTTTGTTTGATTGATTTTACTTTGAACCCTTTGTTGATGATTGACAAAAAGGGGGAGAAGTATTTGAGCTATATGCATGATTTCATTGCTTAAGGGGGAGAAGTATTTGTCTTCCTTGTTAGTTATGCATATATGATTTGGTTTCCAAATGTATGGAGATAAGATTTATGATTACTTGGCATGTTGTATTTACATACATTGCATACATATTTATGTGCTTTATTGTCATATCCATTTATTTATGTCTATGCATGAGTTAAGGGGGAGCTTCTTTGAAGTTTTACTTTAATCCATGCATATATAACTCCATGAGTTTTGTCATCATCAAAAAGGGGGAGATTGTTGGTCCAAAGGCCTATCACTCTAGTTTTGATGATGATCAACTCATGAAGTTATGATTACTAATGATCTTGTGTTTAATTAGTGACAGATTCATTATCAAGATCTTAGTAGGTGTGGAGCTTCAACAAAGGATTTAAAGACAAGTTGGAAGCTAGCACCGGTTGATTCACGAGCCTATGCATCAAGAACACATCTAGAGATGAGCTCGGTGGATTGCATTTGGACCAAGTCAAGAAGATGAGAAGCCTTCAAGTGAAGACTTCAAGAAGATGAAGACTTAGGTCTAGGTATAAGATTTAGTTTTTTTGTTTAGTTAAAAATGTAAAGGATAGATAGTTGGTGGATTGCTCAAGTCTATATCACACACACACTCTTGATAGAATTGCTTTCATAAAAGAATTTTTATTTATATGTTTAGAAAAGAATTTTTTTAATTTAGAAAAAGATTTTTCTTTGTGACAAAATATATATACTTTGGTTTTTGGTATTTCTATCATACATATCTTTCAACCAAAACCAAGTTCAGAGCTTTATGATAAAAAACATAGTTATTTCATTATGATTGTGTAGTGGATCATATCCATACACACTATGTGTTTTCCATTATGTTTGCAAAGGGGAAAACTTACAAATAAAAGTTTGAGGAGCTAAATTACAAGTATTCTCAAAAGATTACAAGTAGATCTCCTCAGAGATTCTGGGAAAATGTGCCGATAGGAGTCTGGTCAGCGCGCGACCACTTTGTCCCTTTGACGATGCGAGCGATGAGATTCCCTTCTCGCCTGGTTCCGGGAATCAGAGAATAGAGGATTGGTAGAACCCTCTTGCTACTTCTCAAAACCGCCTTCTGTGAGGAATTCCTTCTCGCCTGGTTCCGGAGATTCCTTGAAGAAAAGAGGTTGCTAGGGTATCACCACCCTGAAAAGAGAAGTATTTCTCTTGGAAGGTCTCTGAATTAGAGAACGCACGATGCGTTATGAAGAAGTCTCTGCTTGTGCGATCCTCTCTTGTGCGATCTCTTGTGCGATCCCTTGTGCGATCCTTTGTGCGATCTTCTGTGCGATCCTCTCTCCCTTGTGCCCCTGACGGGCTATTTATAGGGAGAGCAAGGGTATAATCGTCCCCTTGAAGATATGGAAACAGATTGAACTGAATCTGTTTGAATCTGGAAAGTAGCCTTGCTGAGAGGCTAGGATAGCTTCTGCGGAGCTAGAATTGGCAGGTCGGTTGATCTGTTTTGATCCTTTCCATATCGCTGGGAGATTCTCCTTGATCCTCTTACTCGTTTCAAGAGAGTCAAGAGATAGCGGCAATCACCTGCCGTATTTGAATCCTGATTGGATTAGATTTGATTGAATCCAATCTCATCAGGAGATTTGATTGGTCAAAGGTTGACCGTAGCAGGCTGATAGCGGAGCTGCCCGCTTTAAAGCTCATAGCGGAGCTAGAGGCAATCTTTGGCGAGGTCCGAAAAGAGGCTTTTCGGCGAAGCTGTCAGTTAGCTTCCTGGCGAAGTTGGATGATGCTAGCCTCTCAATCGAGGCTATCTCCTTGGGCTAATGTAATGCTAAATGCTAGCATCTTAGACCTGCTGAGGTCTGTTTAGAAACAATCCGGGTTCACTGTTCTGCTTGCTGGATCAGTGGAGTCCAAGCCGTTTCCTTGTCCCTTGGAGGTGGGTGAAAACTGGTCTTCAGCTCGTCTTGTCCCTTGTCTTTTGTAAATGTCAACAAGTTTAGATATCGTTCGGACCAATGAGATTCTTGTCTTTTTTAAGTATCAACAAGACCCCCTTCAAAGTTTTCGAGAGTCTGCAATAGCTCAGACTCCGAAACACTTTGAACTGCTGTGATGGTGGTGTGGAGTATGAACATCGCTATGATGGTTGAGTTCAGCTTCGCTTTCAAACCTGCTTTGGGATGAATTCGCCGAAGAATTGTACTGGTTCGCGAGTAGCTTCGCGTCGGGGTAGCTCCGCATTTGAGCTTCCAAGAAATAAGTTCGCTTTGGAACTTCCTGTTGCCTTTTCAAAGCCAACTGCCGTGGGGCGGTTACGAGGAGGATCATTCCTTCTTTCGCGCCAATCGAGGGAGACGTTCTCCGATTTGCACGTTTCCAAGGGAGGATATTCCCTTTCTTCAAGGCGCCATAAATGCCTTTCATGAGGGAGACGTTTTCTCCCTTTGCACGGTTCCAAGGGAAAATCGTCCCTTCCATCAAGGCGCAATAAATGCCTTGAATGCGCTCGTGCTTCCACGCTTGGGGTGAGAGTGCTCAGGCCATGGGGCCTATAAATAGGACACTTGAGGTCCTCTGAAGAGAAATGTTTTGCCTTTCTTCTCTTCTCTTGGTTGTGAGAGATACTCAGATCTCTGAATTAGTGGGAAAGCCCACTCTGGTTGTCTAACCGGCCAAGGACCAGTAAGTCTCGATCGTTCAACGACTTCACCGATTTTAGGGAATTCATCTCCCTTGGTTTAGCTTTGACAGCTGCTTTAGGGATTGGCTTCCCTTGCTCTTCATCTTGCACTTGGCTGATCTGCAGAGAAGAATTTCAGCACAGCTTTCTGTGAAGCTATCATCTTGATTTGATCAGAGAAAGATCACTGCATGTTAAGTCCGCTACACAGGCAGAACTTAGGACTTGGTCTCTTCAAAGGTTGAGCCAGTCTTGCCATATTGGTGAGTGTTGAGACTGTTCCTCACAAGATCAGTCTGACTTTGTGTCACGCCCCGCTTCCCAAAATACGCTGTAGCGAAGACACGACACGAGTCGGCGACGCATATACGCAAGGAAAATCCCTCACGTATACGCGCTAAGCCTTAAGTAACCTGAAACAAGCTATGTATCTAACTGAAATGAAACATGAATACTGCAATACCACATATAAGCAATCACGCATGATATCATATAATGAAGACTGGAATAAGAACTGATCTGATATAATGAGAAACAGGAAATAATACGAAGGCTGAAAAGATAAAGTACCATAAGAGAATAGGAAGAAGCTCCAGCTATTCGCAGAAGCGTACAGCCTCAACGAACACCTGCAAACCGTCCAATATCTGGACGTGCAAATCCAGGGGCGTCAGAACGCGACCATAGTGAGTGTGTGTGAAAAGGGAAAGAACTCGTGCATAAGAAACAGTGCATAAAGAAATATCAATAACGACTGCAGATAACAAATAACTAAATAGCATGATAAACAACTGCAGATATAAGATAAATAAATATCATGACATGATAACATCTGAACTGAAGCATATCTGATATCAATATCAACAAAGATATAAGACAACTATCTCATCTGTAAACTAACAACTGATATCAAAGTCATCTATCACAAATGTAGACTAAAAGCTGATGTCAAGATGTGTAACCTATATGTCACTAGTCTGGTTGGTTATTATTAACCTAACTAATGTAGTACTTAGCTGTGTTCCATACCACAGCCATTTTCCCACATATCAAATAATGTTATCGTTATTGTAATTGCCTGCCAATGTAGTGCATGTGTTTTTGAAAGAGTACCGTGCATGCCCGGTACCACGGTCTATCACCCCTGGCACTGAACCAGGACAAGCCGCTAGGCTCTGACAACTGAAGACCACAGCCCCACACGAAAAGACAACTAGTGTGACGCCGTAATCCGGGCATAGCCCTGACAACTGACAACTGAATGGGTAGCCAGTACTACCCTGTTTCCCCATGGTTGGAACCCACAACTCGGTACCATAAGAATCCTTCCAAAATACACGACATGCATCATCAGGCAATTACCCCTGTTTCCCCGGGTTATGGTGTCTTTTATTAATAAGCATTCAATGTGACTCAATATGTAATAGTAACCAATATCTCCAATAACTGCTGATGTCAACACTAGCTGATAATCTGACAACTGGTAACTGATAACTGATATCAGACAACTATGATATCTCACAACTATGATATCTGACAACTCTGATATCTGACAACTCTGATATCCGACAACTGATAGCTGACATCTGAAATAGAATACTGGAGATATAGCTACTAACACAAAGGTGATACAAACAACTAGTCTCACTGACAACTATAACTAGTAACTGATCTCTGCCATCTCATATCAACAATGAAATACATGATCAGTGATCCCTACCACAATGTATCACTGACAACTCATATAACTCTGAATATGAACATCTTATAATCACCAATAAGTATCTCACCAATAAGTAGTAAACTGATAATTAGTATCTGGTAACTCTGAAGTACAAGACCAATAATATCAACTACATCACTATCACAATTACTCAATCTCTACTAACTGAAGTAATCCAGTCTCTAACATCTTAATAAGTCCACATCAATACTCAAATGATTCATAAGGTATATCTTCGAGAACAATATGTCAACACACACCACAATCATATCTGAATAGGAAACATCCTCAAGAATATCGTAACGAGTCAACATCGATATCTGAATGAATCATCACCAATAAAAGAATATCAAGTCAACACATAATGAATCATATTTAAATAGTCAACATCCTCAACAACATGTAATCTAGAATATCTACATCTTGGTACCCATCATTAATAACAAGTCATCTAACAGATCCCAAATGCCAACAACGTCAATCTCATCTCAAAGCAAGTCAGGCTCCAATAAACGGAATATGTATTCTGGATAATTCTAACTCATCATCAATCTCTAGCACAACTTAACTAATAAAGTCATATTCAATAACTGATCATCATTCAATGTAAATATCATAAGTCTCAAATCAATCCAAAGTCATTACAACCAATTCATATCCCAATAGTCACATGATCAATAAGTATTAGTACAAATCAAGTAATCTGATATAATAGTCGTTATTCCAACATATGTCCATAATCAGTACTAGTCTACTCACTCTGACAAACTATATCTGATTCATAAGGCTACACAATTCCCTCTTCTATAAGTATCAATTATGATATCCCAACATTTGACAATATATCATGTACATGCATCTAAGTCCCATCATGATAAGTCAAGTCATTCCATCCATTAACTATCTCTAGGAATCATATACATCATCTATATCCATTACATAACTCATGGTTGAAGTCCACAGTCCAATGAAAGAACTACACATAGCTATCAGGCCAAGTCGACTAACTAAGCTCTGTCAGTCCGAATCAGAGGTACACTGAAACCTAATCTCCCACACAATAAAATATGTACATGTAACCTCTCTCACACATAATAACATACACAATGTCCACATTATTCTATGTACACAATTAAATCAAAATATAATCAATTACATATAAAGAAACGGGACCGAAAGGAGTAAACACTCACCTTGGAGAATCTGCACGTTACTGGACGAGTCGCCGTTACGGTCGCCGTGGCGCCGCTCTTCGCTGTCGGACTGGATAAGACGGTAGCCAGGGTCCTGGGGAAGACCTGGCTACAATCTGGAGGTCTTGCGCTCGCCGGAAGGGCCTGGAATCGCCGCTCGCCCGCTGCTTGTGCTGCTGGTCTGGACTGGATCTGCTGTGTGCGTCGACGGGCGAGTCGCTGCCGTGGTCGCTGTGGTGCGGTTCCTTGCCAACAGACTGCATGGGGGGGTGGCTAAGACAGTGGAGAAGGTCACCGCGCTGGTCTCCGGCGAAGGTCTGACGTGGATCGGGAGAACGACCAGCTCGCCCGAACTTGCGCAGTTCTGAATCTGCTGCTGTCCAGATCTGGATGTTGCCATTCGCTGTTGAATCTGGACTCGTCTTGCGCGGGAGCTGTCCCCTGTTGCAGATCTGGGCCGTGGAGGTAGTCGTGGGCTGCCCGGGTCTGTTGGGGATGCGCCGAAGGGCTGTGCACGCCAGGGAGGAGAGCTCGCTGTCGGACTGCGCAGGGTAGAAGGAACAGATCTGCTGGGGCTGAATCTGCCATGGCCTGTGCTTCGCATCGCGCGCTGGAGATCTCACCAAGGATGGTTGGTGCTCTGTACCACGCAGGTGTACATGGAGGGGGCTCTGCTGGAGGAAAGGGGCGGCCTGGATTGCTTGGTGCTATGGCGTGACCAAGGGGATCATGGGGTACTGTCTGGTGGATAGGGGCGGCAGCCAAAAGAGAGGAAAAGGGAGAAAGCCATGGAGAATTCGACCATGGCTTCAGGCTTGCGTGGCTGTGCTCCTTTGAGGTCTGCGCCAAGAGGTGGCCTGGGCGGTGGAGGAGGTTGCCGGGGTCGCTGGTGCGCCAAGGAGGGGAGGGGGAAGGTTGCGGCAATGATGGGGGTGGTGTGGTCGGCTGTTTGTTGGGAGATGGGAGGTGCTGCTGTTGTTGAAAGAGGAGAATAGTAGATAATTAATTAGGAATTAGGTTTAGGTTAGGGTATAATATAAAATGGGTATGGGCTTGAGGATATGGGCTTGACTAGTGGGCTTGGATAAATAGGGATATGAAATGTAATAATAATATTGCTAATAATACACTAATAAAATAACCATAATACTAATAATAAAATAGACAAGTAATACTAACACAAACAATAATTAGCAATACTAATTACAATAACAATAGAAATGATAATTAACAATTATCACTACCATTAATACTTATTATAAAATAAATAAATTATAATGGCTCCAATAATATTATTCATAAATAATAATAATCATAGTAATGGCAAAATTTCTAGTTAGTAATTAAAATGCTAACAAGTCATAATGGTAGATATAAAATGCCAAATTACCATTTAATCTTAAAAATAGTTTGCATATTTAATAATAATAATCACAGGAGAAATAAATTTACTTGATTAATTAAAAATATTCGATAAATCAAAATAAATATTTTGGAAAAATGTAAATACTGTATTACTAGGTAGGGATCTTACACTCTACCCACCTTATTAAAAATTTCGTCCCCGAAATTCAAATAAGGCAGGGGATAGTAAAAGAATCCCCAAAATCCAAGAAGAAGACAAACAAACTTCATGTCGCTACTCTGCACATCATAAATCCACCACGCTTCCGCTGCGCACTCTGATACACGCCGCCGGTTTCAGCATGAAGTAACCCAATTCCAAGGAATAAAATCAAGAAATAGAACCAAGAAGGATGGCAAGAAGGAAGATGAAGATACAGATTACTCAAAATAGAGTAGAAATCAAGGATACCAAAGATCAAAGATGAGGATTTTCAAAGGGAGGGCGATCAATTCCAAATGGAGTCAATATCATATTGGAGAATATATGTATATTGCAGTATAACAATAGCTTATTTTCGAGTTACCGGTAAGAGCTAGGTCATCTTGCGAGCATCAAAATTCAAAATTCAACATCGCAAGTCGAAAACCTAGGCTCTGATACCAAGAAAACCCTGTCACGCCCCGCTTCCCAAATACGCTGTAGCGAAGACACGACACGAGTCGGCGACGCATATACGCAAGGAAAATCCCTCACGTATACGCGCTAAGCCTTAAGTAACCTGAAACAAGCTATGTATCTAACTGAAATGAAACATGAATACTGCAATACCACATATAAGCAATCACGCATGATATCATATAATGAAGACTGGAATAAGAACTGATCTGATATAATGAGAAACAGGAAATAATACGAAGGCTGAAAGATAAAAGTACCATAAGAGAATAGGAAGAAGCTCCAGCTATTCGCAGAAGCGTACAGCCTCAACGAACACCTGCAAACCGTCCAATATCTGGACGTGCAAATCCAGGGGCGTCAGAACGCGACCATAGTGAGTGTGTGTGAAAAGGGAAAGAACTCGTGCATAAGAAACAGTGCATAAAGAAATATCAATAACGACTGCAGATAACAAATAACTAAATAGCATGATAAACAACTGCAGATATAAGATAAATAAATATCATGACATGATAACATCTGAACTGAAGCATATCTGATATCAATATCAACAAAGATATAAGACAACTATCTCATCTGTAAACTAACAACTGATATCAAAGTCATCTATCACAAATGTAGACTAAAAGCTGATGTCAAGATGTGTAACCTATATGTCACTAGTCTGGTTGGTTATTATTAACCTAACTAATGTAGTACTTAGCTGTGTTCCATACCACAGCCATTTTCCCACATATCAAATAATGTTATCGTTATTGTAATTGCCTGCCAATGTAGTGCATGTGTTTTGAAAGAGTACCGTGCATGCCCGGTACCACGGTCTATCACCCCTGGCACTGAACCAGGACAAGCCGCTAGGCTCTGACAACTGAAGACCACAGCCCCACACGAAAAGACAACTAGTGTGACGCCGTAATCCGGGCATAGCCCTGACAACTGACAACTGAATGGGTAGCCAGTACTACCCTGTTTCCCCATGGTTGGAACCCACAACTCGGTACCATAAGAATCCTTCCAAAATACACGACATGCATCATCAGGCAATTACCCCTGTTTCCCCGGGTTATGGTGTCTTTTATTAATAAGCATTCAATGTGACTCAATATGTAATAGTAACCAATATCTCCAATAACTGCTGATGTCAACACTAGCTGATAATCTGACAACTGGTAACTGATAACTGATATCAGACAACTATGATATCTCACAACTATGATATCTGACAACTCTGATATCTGACAACTCTGATATCCGACAACTGATAGCTGACATCTGAAATAGAATACTGGAGATATAGCTACTAACACAAAGGTGATACAAACAACTAGTCTCACTGACAACTATAACTAGTAACTGATCTCTGCCATCTCATATCAACAATGAAATACATGATCAGTGATCCCTACCACAATGTATCACTGACAACTCATATAACTCTGAATATGAACATCTTATAATCACCAATAAGTATCTCACCAATAAGTAGTAAACTGATAATTAGTATCTGGTAACTCTGAAGTACAAGACCAATAATATCAACTACATCACTATCACAATTACTCAATCTCTACTAACTGAAGTAATCCAGTCTCTAACATCTTAATAAGTCCACATCAATACTCAAATGATTCATAAGGTATATCTTCGAGAACAATATGTCAACACACACCACAATCATATCTGAATAGGAAACATCCTCAAGAATATCGTAACGAGTCAACATCGATATCTGAATGAATCATCACCAATAAAAGAATATCAAGTCAACACATAATGAATCATATTTAAATAGTCAACATCCTCAACAACATGTAATCTAGAATATCTACATCTTGGTACCCATCATTAATAACAAGTCATCTAACAGATCCCAAATGCCAACAACGTCAATCTCATCTCAAAGCAAGTCAGGCTCCAATAAACGGAATATGTATTCTGGATAATTCTAACTCATCATCAATCTCTAGCACAACTTAACTAATAAAGTCATATTCAATAACTGATCATCATTCAATGTAAATATCATAAGTCTCAAATCAATCCAAAGTCATTACAACCAATTCATATCCCAATAGTCACATGATCAATAAGTATTAGTACAAATCAAGTAATCTGATATAATAGTCGTTATTCCAACATATGTCCATAATCAGTACTAGTCTACTCACTCTGACAAACTATATCTGATTCATAAGGCTACACAATTCCCTCTTCTATAAGTATCAATTATGATATCCCAACATTTGACAATATATCATGTACATGCATCTAAGTCCCATCATGATAAGTCAAGTCATTCCATCCATTAACTATCTCTAGGAATCATATACATCATCTATATCCATTACATAACTCATGGTTGAAGTCCACAGTCCAATGAAAGAACTACACATAGCTATCAGGCCAAGTCGACTAACTAAGCTCTGTCAGTCCGAATCAGAGGTACACTGAAACCTAATCTCCCACACAATAAAATATGTACATGTAACCTCTCTCACACATAATAACATACACAATGTCCACATTATTCTATGTACACAATTAAATCAAAATATAATCAATTACATATAAAGAAACGGGACCGAAAGGAGTAAACACTCACCTTGGAGAATCTGCACGTTACTGGACGAGTCGCCGTTACGGTCGTCGTGGCGCCGCTCTTCGCTGTCGGACTGGATAAGACGGTAGCCAGGGTCCTGGGGAAGACCTGGCTACAATCTGGAGGTCTTGCGCTCGCCGGAAGGGCCTGGAATCGCCGCTCGCCCGCTGCTTGTGCTGCTGGTCTGGACTGGATCTGCTGTGCGCGTCGACGGGCGAGTCGCTGCCGTGGTCGCTGTGGTGCGGTTCCTTGCCAACAGACTGCATGGGGGGGTGGCTAAGACAGTGGAGAAGGTCACCGCGCTGGTCTCCGGCGAAGGTCTGACGTGGATCGGGAGAACGACCAGCTCGCCCGAACTTGCGCAGTTCTGAATCTGCTGCTGTCCAGATCTGGATGTTGCCATTCGCTGTTGAATCTGGACTCGTCTTGCGCGGGAGCTGTCCCCTGTTGCAGATCTGGGCCGTGGAGGTAGTCGTGGGCTGCCCGGGTCTGTTGGGATGCGCCGAAGGGCTGTGCACGCCAGGGAGGAGAGCTCGCTGTCGGACTGCGCAGGGTAGAAGGAACAGATCTGCTGGGGCTGAATCTGCCATGGCCTGTGCTTCGCATCGCGCGCTGGAGATCTCACCAAGGATGGTTGGTGCTCTGTACCACGCAGGTGTACATGGAGGGGGCTCTGCTGGAGGAAAGGGGCGGCCTGGATTGCTTGGTGCTATGGCGTGACCAAGGGGATCATGGGGTACTGTCTGGTGGATAGGGGCGGCAGCCAAAAGAGAGGAAAAAGGGAGAAAGCCATGGAGAATTCGACCATGGCTTCAGGCTTGCGTGGCTGTGCTCCTTTGAGGTCTGCGCCAAGAGGTGGCCTGGGCGGTGGAGGAGGTTGCCGGGGTCGCTGGTGCGCCAAGGAGGGGAGGGGGAAGGTTGCGGCAATGATGGGGGTGGTGTGGTCGGCTGTTTGTTGGGAGATGGGAGGTGCTGCTGTTGTTGAAAGAGGAGAATAGTAGATAATTAATTAGGAATTAGGTTTAGGTTAGGTATAATATAAAATGGGTATGGGCTTGAGGATATGGGCTTGACTAGTGGGCTTGGATAAATAGGGATATGAAATGTAATAATAATATTGCTAATAATACACTAATAAAAATAACCATAATACTAATAATAAAATAGACAAGTAATACTAACACAAACAATAATTAGCAATACTAATTACAATAACAATAGAAATGATAATTAACAATTATCACTACCATTAATACTTATTATAAAATAAATAAATTATAATGGCTCCAATAATATTATTCATAAATAATAATAATCATAGTAATGGCAAAATTTCTAGTTAGTAATTAAAATGCTAACAAGTCATAATGGTAGATATAAAATGCCAAATTACCATTTAATCTTAAAAATAGTTTGCATATTTAATAATAATAATCACAGGAGAAATAAATTTACTTGATTAATTAAAAATATTCGATAAATCAAAATAAATATTTTGGAAAAATGTAAATACTGTATTACTAGGTAGGGATCTTACACTTTGCCATAGAGGTGAGGCTAGGACTTGGCGTTTGCTGAGCCAGCCCATAGTTGCTGCGCAGGCGGGCTTATCCTCTGCTTTGACTGAAGTCGGATCACTTTGCCGCTGAAGAATCTGACTTAATGTTTTTGCAGCTCTTTCTGTGCTTGGCTGCTAACTTGCTCTAATTTGCCTTGCAGTGATCTATGCTTGCCAGTCTGGTAACTTGATGGAAGAAACCATGAAATCGCCTTATGCTTCCCCGGTTGAAGCTTTACTTTTAAGCAGGAGGAACAATTCGGGGCAGCGGATGCGCGTCCCAGGGGCTGTTGGCAGCCTCTTATACGAGATGATTCGTTCTGAGGTGAGGCTGGTAGCCGCTTTGTCGGAGATGATCCGCTTCGGGGTAGTGGGCGTCACCTGTGAGATCACTGACATCATTGCCGACTTTCAACTTTGGTGGCCTTTGGGGGCGATCCACTTCAGGAAAGTGGGCATCGCGCCTGTTAGATCACTGGTACCACTGCCGATTCCCATTATACGTGATCTATCGTGTTGGCGGCGATAGGTTTTTATTGCCAGGCTTCAACAAAAAATGGCCTGGCAAGATCTGCCATTTTGTGGAGAAAAATGACCGTGTCCTTGTGGCGCCACTGACTACGGCCCTATGCAGGAGGAAGGCCCTTCCTGTCCCGTTGGTCTGGCCTGGGAGCAGATAAAACCGCTTGTATGCGAATGACCTTGTTAGGCAAATTGGTGTGTTATATGAAACACAACTTTAATGTAATATCAAATGTACCCTTGCTTTTGAATCAATGAAAGTTCATCGTCTGATCATCCGACTTTTGCTTACTTTCACTGAGAGTTTGGCCATTGCTGGGCTAAACTGTGTGCGGAGCTAAGGACATAGTCCTTCCTTCGAATGGTCTTCGTGAGACTGTGTGTACCGCGAGCAGCACGCTTTTTAGAGGGCTAAGGTAGGCTTTTCATCGAAGCCCTTGAAGGATTGTGCGAAGTCCGCACTTTTGCACTAGTGCGAAGTTAACTCTTAGTAGAGTTGAACCGGCGCTTCTCGGGAAGGCGCTTCGGGCGCTGTTTCGAATTAATTCGAAATGGCGGCATGGGCCTTTTTTCGAGGCCTCGTTTCAGGCGCTGATTGGCCTATAAAGCCCGATTGGACTGAATATGGAAAGGTCTTCCTTTTTTTTCAGAGAACTTTCTATCTCTTCCTCTTCTTTTTCCCTTTCATTCAGAGATCTTCGAGGACTCTAGCAACTCTTCAATGGCGCCCAAAAGACGAGCGGGTAAGGAAGCAGCGACTTCTGCAGCGGAGGGCGTTCCTCCTCCGGTCATCGAGCGACCTGTCGTTGGTAAGAGACTCTTCTTAGAGATGGTGGTCTTGCTCCTTTGGAGTCGATATTTAACCATTAGGACGATCGAGTATGATCTGTCCTTATCAGGAAACTCGTTTCCCTTCAACTTCCCTATTTTGCTTGCACCAGGGAGTTAAGAACTGAACAGTTCTTCTTTGGGCTTTCGCACGAAGCCATTACTTGGGCCATCTCCGTACTGTTTGAGGAAAAGGACTTGAATAAGTCCTCTCAGTCATGATGACTTTTGACCATAATGCCCTTTTGATGACATCAGCCCTCAGGGCTATACCACTTCCTG
The DNA here is from genome assembly GCA_038442645.1 of Agave tequilana. Classification (NCBI taxonomy): domain Eukaryota; kingdom Viridiplantae; phylum Streptophyta; class Magnoliopsida; order Asparagales; family Asparagaceae; genus Agave; species Agave tequilana. The sequence goes on from JAVJIF010010661.1 coordinate 46,323, forward strand.
CTTATGCGAAGTTGGTGCTTCGGATTTCTTCCTGCGAAGATGCAGTTTCATCCACGAGATCATGCTTCATCGAAGCTATCGCCTTGCTGGCTTTTCTCGCTGAGCGAGGCTATGCCTTAGTGAATTTTTATGCTTTTGCATCCACTTGATTGGTGAACTAATCATAGCTTACTTCTGTTTTTGCAGTACATCACGCCTCCGGCCTCCAGAACAGTCTGTTCGGTCTAGCCAGTCGAGCAGGCGGAAGCATCAGCTTGCAGTTCTATGGGCAGGCTTCGTTGTTCAGTGAGCCGAGCTCCCTTGTACGGGATACGCTCATCCAGGAGGGTCGTCCGCAGGCCATGCGGAGCATCTTGACTACGGCTCCACTTGAAGATATCGACCGTCAGGCTTACAGAAAGCCTGACTTCATGTTCGGGGATGCTGCTCCTGATCCAGATCGCCAGCTGCAGGCCGGTGAAGGTCAGTGGATCTTCCAGTTGGACGGCGAGAGATTCTATCTCCCGTCCTCTAAGCGGCATTTTGCTTTGTCTTCCTTCGCGAGCGCGACTCAGGCTCGGAAGATGGCGTGGGGCGTGAGTCTAAACGCCGAGTCTGTAAGTGTCGGGAGGTTGACATTCCAGTCCGGTTAGTCGAGGGCGGGCCATCCTCGTAGCATAATGGGGCTATACCCTGGGAAGGTATCGCGGGACCTTCCAGTAGGAGAGAACCCAGCTGCGGCGCCGACCTTTGGCACTCAGTTCTGCGAAGTTGACGGGAATTACCCCGCCACCGATTTCAGGACTCCCGGTTGGGTCCACCCTCCTAGGTCGTGGTGGGCGGAGTTGACCAACTATATCCTCAGTCATTTTGAGGGGGATTTAGAGAGGTTAAACATCCATGAGGCCGTCAGGGCGACCTGCTACGGCATTGAGATGAAGTGGCGTGCTTCTACGCCATCCTTGAGTTGTATTGCCCGGCCTCGGGGACTTTCTTCACCCCAGTTGGTGAGTTGGGCATGGCTCTGCACGAGATGCGGGAGATCTCTGCTTTGCCCTTCGGGTCTCTTCCATACGAAGAGTACTTTCCCTGTGAGGTGGAGTTGGCTATTCTGGAGAAGCAGGAGCCTGCTCTGCTCGAGACATATCGGGAATTGATGTGCCACTTGCACATTTGCTCCAGCATCCACACTGGTGGCAAAGGTAGCTCGAAGAGCTTGAAGAGCTGGGGAACTACTTGTTCCCGGATATGACTAGTGCGCCTGAGGCAGCTCATTGCGGAGTTGCTGAAGAAGACATCTTGGCACGGATGGAGGTGCATGCTGAAAAGGACATCGTCGTGGCAGAAGATGATGGTCCTTTCGAGAAGGGTGATGTTCTTCGGAGCTTTCACCATCAGGCCCGTCGGCCTATGTCTCGCAAGGCATTGCTGGCCGGCTTCTTAACCATCTGGTTAAAGAAATGTGTCGTGCCTTCTTCTTCGGGTAACATCGTCCACCCGACTGTGCTGCTGCCTGCCGTCCGCTTGGTTCATGGCCACCGTCTGGGTCTTCTCCCGGCCATGGTGTGTTGTATTCAGAGGGGCCTTCGTGCACTGACGGAGGCTTTCTGCAGGCCAATGGCGTCAAGGCGAGGGAAGGGTGCCGTCCTGCCTTGTGATGGACCCAATCCTAGGGTAGGTTTACCGTACACCTACTTGATGGCGTGGTTCGCCTTGCACTGCCCCAGTTTAATTGGAGCTGGGGAAGACCCTCCGCAGGGTATTCAAACGGCGCTTCTCCGTCGCTTTGAAGGCCATTCGTGGCAGAAAACTTATGTGGCCGAGGCCCGTAAGTTAGTGCGTCGTTATGACGCTTATAGCCTGTTCCGTTGTTTTCCTCGCCTGCGAGGTGCAGGATACAACGAGGAATTTCATGATGTGGAGTCAGGTCGGTCTCCCATGAGTCGGGGTGTTTTCGAGTGGCTGGTCTGTATCCGGCCCTCGCATTTGCTGTACAGAAGTGGGATGCCTGCTATCTGGAGCCCTACGTCCCGAGCCGATTTGCCCGCCAATTTGGGTATGATCAGTTGTATGTGGGCAACCCCAATCCGGACCTGGCTTTCATGGGGAGCCTCATTGATGGGGCTCGTGGTTGGCGGTTCTTTACCGCGAATGACACTGGAGCGCGGCTGCGCACGCCGCTGAGGGATCCCGGCCTTTGGACGACCCTGTGTTTCTGCCATGGTATGCGGCTTCGAACTCCACGCCTGCTGGGTTTAATGCCAACCGTTCGGGTGTGAAGTTAATTTCTCATCGGATGAGGCAGAAGGCTTCTGATAAGATGGAGGGCAAACGAGTCCGTGTTCCTGGCATAGAGGAGTTCATCGCTGTAGATGACAGCGGGGCTTCTGATGCGGGAAGCCCTTATTTCGAGGCAGAGACAAGGGCTGATGCCCACGAAACTGATATTCGTGAAGCCGGGTCTGGTGTAGTGGGGACAGCTCCCTCACAACATGTGGAGGAAGTGGAAGAAGAGGACTCTGATGTCCACTTCAAAAGGAAGCGTGGGAGTGGATCCCGTAGGAAGTCGTCGGCGAAGAGGCCCCGTCGCCAGACTCCTACCATCGTGGTAGAGGGTGAGCCCTCTGCTGCGCCTCCTTCTGCTGCTCCATTAGTGGCTGAGCCGTCGATTGCTGAACCGACTACTGGTAAGATTGGCCCCCCGTCTAATATGCCTTCAGCGCACTTTAAATAACTCATCATTTGCTTTTTGTTGCAGGAGCTGAGGAGCATGGGGAGCGAAGGGACCAATATGATCCTCTATTCGCCTATGGAGCTGCTGCTGGTTCCTTTACTAGCTCGGAGGAATCTGGAGGTGATGTGGCCGACATTGGTCCGTCGGGCGCTGGGACTTCTAAAGGAAGTCCTATGGCATCCAGCTCTACCGGGTGGTCTGCGGAGGAATCGGCGAGCAGGCCGGCTATCCGCGTTGATTCTGGCAAGAACTTCGCGATGGAACCGCTAGAGACTGATGAGGCTGACGAAGTAACATCAGCCTTTGGTAAAATGACGACCTTTTGATCTCCTCTTGTTTACTGCATCCGCTTTTTGACCATGGCTTTGTTGCAGGTGTTCGGCCTCAAGATGCGTCGGCTTTGAAGGAGCCGGAGACTTCCCCTGGAAGATCAGAGGGTAGGTTGAGTGCTTCGTCCGCGGCGGATGTTGCCATGTTGGACGCGCTGTATGGCGACCTCCCCTCTTATCAGCCCATGACAACTGAGAGGTCGGGGGTTGTGGAGACGGCAGTCCCACAGATGCCTTTACTCCCGAGTGAGATGCCGGCGAGTATGGAGTTGAGGGTGATCACCAGCCCTGCCTCCCCAACTCAGGTGGTTGAGCCTGTTGCTCCAGAGGTGGTTGCCAGTCCTACCTCCACGGTGGCTGGCGTGCTGGTGTCGCTGAGGACTCCGCCGAGGTCACCTTTGGCTTGCCCTGCTGCTGTCGACGTTCCCGCTTCTTCTTCTGCGGCGGTGTCGACTGGGTTGGTAGATTGCTCCGAGGTTGTCTCAAGGGTTGATGAAGCTGAGAATGATTTCATCGGTAATCTGGTCGACAGCTTCTATAACAGTTTGGAGCAGACTATCGGTCTAGTCTTGAAGGGTTCGCCTGTGCCATTCTCAAAGCTGAAGATGGTCCTCTCCCGTTGCATTGAGTGTATCCGGGACTTTGAGGGTACCATCAAGCTACTGCTCTGGAACTCCTGGTAGATGACCTTGAGAAGGACGTGGAGGAATGGCGCCGCCTCTATAGTTCAGACGCAGCGTCTTTGGCTGATGAACGGCTCTCACATCTTGTCGCGCAAAGGCGCGAAGCTCGGCTTGCTGCTCAAGAGGCCGCTGAGGCTATCTCCTCTGACTTGAAGTCCTTGGAGACAGAGCGAGTAGAGGTTGGGAGTGCAATTGACGCTTCCACCAGTGCTCTTCTTGATGCCGAAGATAAGATTAGAATGGCCGAGGAGATGATCAGGAAAGCAAATCTCCTCTTATCCAAGGCTACACGGTGCGTCTTGAAGAGACTGCGCGGCTTAAGCAGCTTAGGGCTCAAAGTGAGGAATTAGCACGGCAGGAGTCGTCACAGAGGGCGACTTTGGCGGAGGTCGAGGCTCGTCTGGCTCAGGCGGTGGACTTCGATGAGGCTGAGCTAAGATCACAGGCGCTGGCCCAGGCTGCTGATGACAGGAGAACGAGGCTAGCTTCGCTCGGGGATCGGATCCGATCTTATCATGTACGCCTATAGGCTCCCCCATGTATCCCATCCTTTTGGCTTTAATATAAGATTTTCCTTTTGACTTCTGCTGTTTGAATAATGAGACATGACTGTCTGTTGGTTCAGAGGTTGCAATGACATAACCAATTGAGATGTTGGCAGTCTCGAGGTTAGCCCTTTGCAGGGCTAAAAGGGGAGATACTTGCCTTTTGTAAATGTCAGCAAGCATCGAGATTGAGACTTGGCTGTCTGCTGGTTCAGAGGTCGCAATGACGTAACTACTTGAGACGCTACTAAGCTCAATGATAGATGAAACTTGGCTATCTGCCAGTTCAGAGGTCGCAATGACGTAACTGGTTGAGAAGCCACCAAGCTCAAGAATGGGTGATACTTGTCTTTTGTAGATGTCGACAAATATCGAGACCTGTCTTTTGTAAGTGTCAACAGGACTCGGGATTGAGACTTAGCTGTCTGTTGGTTCAGAGGTCGCAATGACGTAACCAATTGAGACGCCACTAAGCTCAATGGTAGATGAGACTTGGCTATCTGTCAGTTCAGAGGTCGCAATGACGTAACTGGTTGAGAAGCCACCAAGCTCAAAATAGGTGATACTCGTCTTTTGTAAATGTCAACGAGTATCGAGACCTGTCTTTTGTAAATGTCAACAGGACTCGGGATTGAGACTTAGCTGTCTGTTGGTTCAGAGGTCGCAATGACATAACCAATTGAGATGTCACTAAGCTCAATGGTAGATGAGACTTGGCTATCTGCCAGTTCAGAGGTCGCAATGACGTAACTGGTTGAGAAGCCACCAAGCTCAAAATAGGTGATACTCGTCTTTTGTAAATGTCAACGAGTATCGAGACCTGTCTTTTGTAAATGTCAACAGGACTCGGGATTGAGACTTAGTTGTCTGTTGGTTCAGAGGTCGCGATGACGTAACCAATTGAGACGCCACTAAGCTCAAAATTGCAATGGAGTTCGGAAAAAGTCTCGTTTTCATGGGGAGAAACGAGGGAATCACTGTCATAGGTTTAATGTTAACGTAACAGCGAGATATATATGTGGTCCTACCATTCTATGGATGAGAATTGGTAGGTAATTTTGGTGGCTCATTCTCACGGGGAGAAACGAGGGGATTGCTGTCATAGGTTTAATGTTAACATAACAGCGGAATATATGTGGTCCTACCATTCTATGGATGAGAATTGGTAGGTGATTCTAGAGAGGGAATCAAATGGGAGCAGGTCCCTTAGGATTTTTAGCAAACCCCCAGCTATCAATGGGTTTGATGGAGCTTGGAGAAAGAGAGAGGCTCTCTTTGTGCGTATTCCGGATGCGCGGATCTCGATCAGAGGTGTAATGTTAACCTGATCGAGAGCGAGATCCTTGATTAAGGATAATACTTCTTTAAGAATTTGCCATTGATCGGCATCATGAGGAGGTCGCCATCTGCAGTTGTAAGGCGGTATGCTCCGTTTGAATAGACTGTCTCTATCACAAACGGTCCTTCCATTTAGGCTGAAATTTGCCTTTGGTCTTATGCGTCATGATCATCGGTCGTCTGACGGCTAAGGCCAGGTCTCCTTTCTGGAAGACTCTCTGCTTGACCTTCTTATTGAAGGCTTTTGACATCCGAGCCTGATATAGCTCGATGTGTTGCTGAGCTTGTAGCCGCTTCTCGTCTAGGGCTTCGAGCTCTTGAAGACGCAGGTGATCATTGTCTTCTGATGTCATCTTAGTAGTCAAGGCTACCCGCAATGATGGCACCTGGATTTCCAATGGGATGACCGCTTCGCACCCATATACTAGGGAGAAAGGCGTATTGCCTGTCGGTGTCCGAACCGTAGTCCGGTAGGCCCAAAGGCATTCGCCGAGCTTTTCGTCCCAATCTCGCTTGTTCGAGGAGACAAACTTCTTGAGCAGCTTGATAATTGTCTTGTTGAATGCCTCTGCCAAGCCGTTGGCGGCAGGATTGTAGGCGGTTGAAGCCACATTCTGAATTCGGTATTTATCGCAGAACCGATAGAACCTTGGCTTGCGAATTGGGGACCATTGTCATGGATGATCCGTCTGGGTACACCAAATCGATGGATGACATGGTGTTTGATGAAGCTAACCAGATTGGAGGTTTTAACTTCGGCCAACGGTGTGGCCTCTGCCCATTTTGAGAAGTAATCGGTTATTGCCAGGATAAACCGGTGACCTCTTGCCGAAGAGGGACTGATTGGCCCTACGACATCAATTCCCCATGCTTCAAATGGCCATGAAGCAGCAGTAGGGTGGAGCAATTCCGAAGGTTGGTGAATGAAGTCTGCATGGACTTGGCACGCTTTACACCTTCGTGCATATTGGGTGGCATCGGCCATCATGGTCGGCCAGTAGTACCCAAGTCTGTGCAGCCTGTCTTTAAGCTTTGGACCCGGCTGGTGAGCTCCGTAAATACCGTCGTGCGCTTCTTGGAGCGCTTCCTGTGCCTCTGAATGAGAGAGACAACGGAGGAGGACACCGTCATATGAACGACGGTAAAGTGTCTTCAAGGTTGGATCATAGTGAAAACGGAGCGACCTTCGTCTGATGGACGCCGCTTCTTTGGGATCGTCTGGAAGCAGACCGTGTAGAGCGTAGTCAATGAGAGGGAAGCGCCAATCCCTCGGCTCAATACCCACGGAGATATTATGGACCTCTTGGATCCTTAGCATATGCTTGGAGCATACGAGATGCCGGGTTGCGACTGTGAGGTGATACTCGGTGTCGGCCGGTAAGGCTAGCGTTGTTGCTAATGCAGCGAGGGCATCCGCCTTGGTATTTTGAGATCGGGACACGTGCCCGATGTAGAAGCCTTCAAATAGGCTAGCCAATTCGATGGCTGTATGGTAATAGGGCACCAAATCCTCATGGCGGACTTCGTATTCGCCTTTAACCTGATTGATGATCAGTTTTGAATCGCCATAAGCTTCGAGGTAGCGTACCCCCATTCCCTGGCGAGCTGGAGGCCGATGAGCAGAGCATTATATTCCGCTACATTATTAGAGCATGATTCTGTCAAGGAGAATGCTCTGGGAAGGATATGATCCTGTGGGGAGATGAATACAACCCCACTCCGGCAATAATCTTCCCTTTGGGGCCCATCCGCGATGCTCCGTCGAAGAACATCTGCCACACTTCCTCTGCTGAGGTTGCATTAGACTCGAAGACTTCATCAGGGATGTCTTCGTGAAGTTTTGAATGTTCTGGAACTGGATGAGCAGCTAAGAACTCTGCAAGGGCCTGGCCTTTAACTGCCTTCTGAGGAGTAAAGGTCATGTCGTATTGAGACAACAGAAGTGCCCATTTAGCCAACTTGAATTCAGCGACCCTGGCTTCGTCATGAGAAGACGTAAAGGGTTCACCCTGGAGATGACATGTATGGTTTGCCAACCAAATAATGTCGTGTCTTCTGGACAGCGAAGACGAGAGCTAAACACTCTTTCTCAATAGGATTGTAGCGAGATTCCGCTCCTATGAGAGTCCTGCTCAGATAATAAATGGCCTGCTCATGGCCATTGTCGTCCTTTTGAGCGAGGAGAGCACCGAGGGAGTAGTCCAGAGCTTTTACATAAAGCAAGAATGGTTTCCCTGATGTAGGGCCACTAAGACCGGAGGTTTTGTGAGATACCTCTTAATGTCTTCATAGGCTTCTTGACAAGCTTGGTCCCATATGAAGGCAGTACCCTTTTTCATGAGACGGGAAAAGGGCTGGCAACGGCCCGAAAGATTTGCTATGAATCTTCTGATGTAGGCTAATCTGCCTTGCAAGCCTCGGAGCTCTTTGAGATTCCTTGGTGGATGCATGTCCTGGATGGCTTTGACTTTGTCTGGGTCCAGGTGGATCCCTTTTGATGTGACAATGAACCCAAGGAATTTGCCGCTGGATACTCCTAAGAAGGATTTTGTCGGGTTCATTTTCAGCTGATGAGCCCGCATTATGTCGAACATCGTTCTCAGATCGCGAAGATGTTCATTTTTGCTGCGGCTTTTGACGCAATGTCGTCAACATAGCATTCCACCGTCTTTCGGAGATGGTCGCGGAAGATCATGCTCATCGCCCGCTGGTAGGTTGCTCCGGCGTTCTTCAGTCCGAAGGGCATCACAGTGTAGCAGTATACCCCCAATGGCGTTCGGAAAGAAGTATGCTTCTCGTCATCAGGATACATCTTGATCTGGTTGTACCCTGAGAATCCATCCATGAAAGACATCCTCTCGAACCCGCATGTGTTTTCGATCATGACATCAGTGATCGGCAGTGGGAATTCATCTTTGGGACAGGCCGTATGAGATCACGGTAGTCGATGCAGATCCGTATTTTCCCGTTCTTTTTGAGGACGGGGACGATGTTAGCTACCCAGTCTGGATGTTGTTCCTCCCGGATGAAGCCACAAGCAATGAGCTTATGAACTTCGGCTTCAATAGCCTCCATGATGTTTGGGCGGAACCGACGTTGTTGCTGCTTGACCGGCTTAACGTCGTTCTTGATGTTTAGACGGTGCATGGCGACCTGTGGATCAAGTCCGGGCATGTCTTCATAGCTCCAGGCGAAGACATCTATATACTCTTTTACGAGCATTATCAATTCTTCCTTTTCGATGAGTGATAAGCTTTCACTTATGAAAATAGGTTTGGGGTGATCTTGACTACCCACCCGCGATGCCGAGGCTGAATAGGTCCCGTCGGGAACTGTGACCTTCTGGGCAGTGCCGAACTCAAGAGTCACCATATTGGCAGTGACTTTCTTCTGTTCCGTTTTCAATGTGAGGACGCCGGCATCTATTAGGGCTTGTATCCTGTCTTTGAGGACATAGCACTTATCAGTAGGATGATGGACCATCCTATGATAAAGACAGTATTTGGGGTCATTTGTGCGCCCTATCTCATTAGGACGCCGAGCATCTGGTAGCTTCATCTTATTTCCTTTGTGGAGCAGATGGAATATCGTGACCACCTGATCATCTCTGAAGGAATACTGTTTTGGAGGGAATTTAGGCTCCTGGCTGTTGACGCCGCTATTCTTGGCCTTTGACTGCATGTCCCCGGTCAGCTCGACGGACATAATCTCCTTCCCTTTAGCTTGAGAAGACTGCGGGAGATCGCTACGCCCTTTGTTGTTCGCGCCCCATTTGCTTCTAGGGGCGGATGACTCAAACTTCTTAGCCGATTTCTCAGCTATCTCAGCTTGTTCGACCAATTCCTTCCAAGTATGGGCTTTGACAGCCCCCATGCGGACTTCTACTTGATCCAAGAAGTTGTGCCTGCATGTCTGTAAGAGCATGGGTAATGGCATCCCTGCTGGGCACATCAGAGATAGATTTCTGAACCGCTCAATGTATTCACGGACAGATTCGCCTTTCCTCTGCACAGTGAAGAGGAGTTTGTCCATGGTCACTTCGGTGTCATCCTCATAGAAGCGAGAGAGGAACCGAGTTTCCAGGTCGATCCAGGAATTGACAGAGCCCGGAGGGAGGCTTCGGAACCAGTCGAACGCCACTCCCTTTAAGGTGCCAATGAACAGCCTAGCCATGATGGCATCATTGCTTATAACATTACCAGTCTGAGACCGGAAATAGTAGATGTGCTGATTGGGCGAGCTCTTACCATCATACGTATGCAACGTTGGTGGTTTGAACTTTGGCGGATATGGCACCGAATCCCACTCCAGTGGGTAAGGACGAACTGCCCCTACTTTCTTTAATTCATCCCTCTGGGCCAGGGATGAAATTTGAGCTTGAAGGCCTTAAGGACTTCGGCATCCAGGGAAGAGCCTCCCTTAGATCTCTCCGTCTTGGGCGGATCATTGCTGAGATGTCCCTCCTCGTCATGATTACTCCCGGTATCATCATTCCGGTTGCTGAGGAGCTGAGCGAGCATCTGTTGAATATTGTCCAGGGCCTCTTGCTGAGTTCTAGAGGTTTGCTCCTGAGCTTCCAAGCGCCGACGAAGATCGTCATTGGCGTTATCGGCCATATTAAACTGATGCTTTGTCCGTTCGCACAGAACTGACCGTTGCTGAAGAGGCATACCCGCTGTCTTCATCTTCTCCATCAGATGATTGGGGCGACCGCCTAAGTTGTGGCACGGTTGGGACCGTCGAGGAGGAAGGCTGTTCATAATATAGGGTATCGCCACCCTGGATCTGGTGTTTCGGAAAACACCTTCTTCTTGCACCAAGACTTCACCTAAGCCTGGGCTATAATCTGGATCTGGGGAGCCGAAAGGGGTATCATCAGATGTATGACCCTCCCTGTGTCGCTCTCGTCCTCTTCCGGTCATGTTGACGGACGCGAAGGCTGGGCCTAGCGAAGCACTCCTTCCATGATGCTTCTTTGTGGCATGTGTGAACAACCGGTTAAACGCCGATTGACTGTGCGGAGATGCAGCTTTGATTGGATATTGCCGACAACGGGCTGAATGGATTGTCACAAGTCGGCATCCCTTTTGACAACAAGGGGAGGTGGTTTGGAGAGACTCCAATTCCCGCTTGTTTGCCAAGAATTGTCGCAGGTTAGGTTCAACAGAGCCTGAACAACCCTGTGGAGAGGCCTTTCTGGAGCGTACAAGGGATAATGCTCCGTTCCTCTTATCCCTGCAGAAGGGATTAGTACTGAATAGTACTTTGGCGCTAGCTTCACCGATGGGTGCGAGCTTAGTGCCTGATGAATTGGGGAGCGGAGCACACTGTGGTGCCTTGCCCGCTATTCTGCTGCGAAGGGATCAACCTCAGATAACACTGCGGTCTTAGCCTTGCGCCGCGAACCCAGTGAATTCGTTGCGGTACAATAGCTTCGCTTGTGAAAGCGAAGCTGACAAGAGGCTTTGCTGCCCTTGATTCAGGTGACGGTTGATTGCCGTCGTGACTTCATGCTGGCAGCATCGTCAGGGCAGATGGGCATCTTACCCTTTTCTTCGCGGGAGAGGCGCAGTCTCGGCATGACTACTCCGGAAGCTTTAGTTGAAGACTCCTGTTTAGGCTTCCATATCAGCCTTGACAGGGGACGCCTAGGTTCGCAAGGAACCTGAATAGCCACAAGCGGGGCTGTGCGGTGCTGGCAAGATCCTGCCTCTGGTTTCTGATTTGAAACCCTGGCCATGAAGACCTTCCTGTGCTTCCGTGCTCGAAGCGTCAGGCCACCCCCAGAGAGGACTTCTTCAAATCTTCCTTGATCGATCTGGATAGCCAGGTTCTCAAAAGTGCAGGATCTGGGCTGCGGGCATGTTTTCTTGTTGCGCCAGAGAACTGCGGCAGGTTTGCAGAGAACCTTTTCCGTCTCCGCAGAGACTTTGCTTGAAGATTTAGCCAGAGAAGATCTGGCTGCACCGGCTTTTCTGAATTCAGAGATAGACCCGAAGGTCTGTTCCCTGCATTACGACACTTGATTCTCAGCAGAGGAGAATACAATCCCCAGCGGAGTCGCCATCTTGTTTTCCATTATGTTTGCAAAGGGGGAAAACTTACAAATAAAAGTTTGAGGAGCTAAATTACAAGTATTCTCAAAAGATTACAAGTAGATCTCCTCAGAGATTCTGGGAAAATGTGCCGATAGAGTCTGGTCAGCGCGCGACCACTTTGTCCCTTTGACGATGCGAGCGATGAGATTCCCTTCTCGCCTGGTTTCCGGGAATCAGAGAATAGAGGATTGGTAGAACCCTCTTGCTACTTCTCAAAACCGCCTTCTGTGAGGAATTCCTTCTCGCCTGGTTCCGGAGATTCCTTGAAGAAAAGAGGTTGCTAGGGTATCACCACCTGAAAAGAGAAGTATTTCTCTTGGAAGGTCTCTGAATTAGAGAACGCACGATGCGTTATGAAGAAGTCTCTGCTTGTGCGATCCTCTCTTGTGCGATCTCTTGTGCAATCCCTTGTGCGATCCTTTGTGCGATCTTCTGTGCGATCCTCTCTCCCTTGTGCCCCTGACGGGCTTTTTATAGGGAGAGCAAGGGTATAATCGTCCCCTTGAAGATATGGAAATAGATTGAACGAATCTGTTTGAATCTGGAAAGTAGCCTTGCTGAGAGGCTAGGATAGCTTCTGCGGAGCTAGAATTGGCAGGTCGGTTGATCTGTTTTGATCCTTTCCATATCGCTGGGAGATTCTCCTTGATCCTCTTACTCGTTTCAAGAGAGTCAAGAGATAGCGGCAATCACCTGCCGTATTTGAATCCTGATTGGATTAGATTTGATTGAATCCAATCTCATCAGGAGATTTGATGGTCAAAGGTTGACCGTAGCAGGCTGATAGCGGAGCTGCTCGCTTTAAAGCTCATAGCGGAGCTAGAGGCAATCTTTGGCGAGGTCCGAAAAGATGCTTTTCGGCGAAGCTGTCAGTTAGCTTCCTGGCGAAGTTGGATGATGCTAGCCTCTCAATCGAGGCTATCTCCTGGGCTAATGTAATGCTAAATGCTAGCATCTTAGACCTGCTGAGGTCTGTTTAGAAACAATCCGGGTTCACTGTTCTGCTTGCTGGATCAGTGGAGTCCAAGCCGCTTCCTTGTCCCTTGGAGGTGGGTGAAAACTGGTCTTCAGCTCGTCTTGTCCCTTGTCTTTTGTAAATGTCAACAAGTTTAGACATCGTTCGGACCAATGAGAATCTTGTCTTTTTTAAGTGTCAACACTATGCTTTAATAAGTTCAAAATATCTTGTTTTTGTATTTTGTGAAGTTATGGAAACAAGTTTTAGAAAAACATGTTTTTTAGAAAAACAATTTTTATTTTGATTGAAACTATTTTTTAGATTTACTGAGAATTTATGGGATTTTTATTAAGTTAAAAGACTTTTTTCCAAATCCCTTAACTGTGCAGTCTGAGGACTGACTGACAGGCCAAATCGGTCGACCGGGCGGTCGACCGCAGCAAGGTCGGGTCGACCGTCCAGTCGTCCGGACGTGCACAGCCTTGTGCACGTTGTCAGCACAGTGGTCCGGTCGACCGTACGGTCGACCGCTGCAGAGAGTTCTGCTCTCTGGATTTCTGCGTCGACCGGGCGGTCGACCGGAGGCTTCAACGTCGGAAAAATGACCGTTGGCCAGTCGACCGGCCGGTCGACCGGCAGCTCTGACAGACCCCAACGGTCAGATTTTTTCTGACCTCTATAAAAGGGGGTTTGGTCATTGTTTTGAGCTAAAATTTTTGGAGATTTCTAAGCCAGTTTTTCCCATCCTTTTAATAGAGTTTTCTCCACATATTTGAGTGCAAATACTTCCAATCAAAAGGGAAGAATTTATCAAGAGTGATTTAAAATGTGATTCTTTGAGTTTTCCTCCACCTTTCTAATCCTGTTTTTCTCACACCACACTTGAGCATCCATTGATTATACATCCTATAGGTGTGTTGTAGTGAGAGTGCTTTAGGTGATCAAAGTGTTGTGAACACCAAAGATCTTTTCTTGTTCTTTGAGGAGACGGGCAAGTGTGCTCGTTGGTGGTTTGAGTTCGTGTGTGAACTCGTTGGTTCGAGGTGCGGCCTCGGCAAGCTTGTGGGAGCTTGCGTGTGTACGGACTTGGGAGTCCGAGGGCTTGTAGGTGTTGCGGCACCAAGGAGAGATCCATTGGGATCTTGCATAGTGGAAATCCTTCGTGTGTCGAAGGCGGGGATGTAGAGCAAGTGTGCTCGAACCTCGAAACAAACCCTTTGTGTTTGCGATTGCTTACTCTATCTCTCTCTCTCTCTCTCTCTCTCTCTCTCTCTCTTTGTCTCATTTATATCTTGCATTACTTTCATTGTCTTTACATTTACATGCTTGATATATTCCCTTGTGCTCATAATTGCTATACTTGATTGGGGATTGTTGTTAACACTAGTATTCAACCAAGAGAGCCAACGCGGCACCTTAACCCATTCAAGGGGAATCTAGAGGAGCTTGTCCAGAGCCCTGCAAAGGGAATTCGGCAACACTCTTGTGTTATACATAAGTGTTTAATTAAAAGAAGTTTAATTTGGTCATAATAGATTTAATTCCGCATCATTTGGCATTAAGTGACCATAAGATTAGCCAACACCTATTCACCCCCCCTCTAGGTGTTATTTCAATTGGTATCAGAGCTTGGTACTCTGATTTGGGTCTAACAACCTAGAGTTAAAGATCCTCCTTTTAGGCTAATCACAATATTTTTGTACACACACCTCACCATGAACTTCATGTCACCACCCACCTTTGACATCCTTAACATCCAAATTTGGAAGGTTAAGATGTCTTTGTACCTCAAAGCCTTAGGATTTCATGTCTATCTTGCCACACTAATAATGCATATTCTGTAGATGGTAAGAATTTTGAGGCTAATGCAAAAGCCCTTCATGCTATCAAGTCAACCCTAAATGATGATTATTTATCTAGGGTTTCTAATGTTGAATCGGCTTTTGTAGTATGGAACATCATCACCTCCCTCGGCGAAAAAGATCTATACTATGCGGGGAGTGACTCGGATGTTGGAAGCGATACCTCCAACAAGTGCTACATGGTCCAAGGGGATAACCCCCTTGAGGTAAACTCCGATTCCGATGATGAGGACATGTCATATGATGAGCTATCTACTTTTTGTCATCTATTGCTTGAAAAATATGACATGATTAAAAGGAAAATAAAAATTTGAAAAAGAATATTGCTTGCATGCATGTAAAACAAGACTCTTTTAAATCTAACATTGCATGTTTAGAAAAGACAACAATAATTTGAAAAAGGATTTTGATGCCATGCTTATGAAAAAGATTCTTTAGAAATAAAATGGCATGCTTAGAAAAAGAAAACAATGATTTGAAAAATGAGAATGTTTCCCTCATGTCAAAATTGAATGATTTATGTGAAGGAAATATGTTTTTGAAAAATAAAATTGATTTGGTGGAAAACAAAAGGAAGTTGTTTTTCAAGAAAACATTACTTTGAAAAGAAAATTTGTTGAAAAAGAAAAGATTTTGTTTCACAAAGAAAAGAAAAATGATCATATATCTCATCATGCCTTACATGCCACCACAAATGAGATAAATGTTTTGAAAATAAAATGGATAATTGAGTTCAACTTTGAACTCTTGTGCATTTAACCATACTAAGTTGGAGTCAATGTTTTCAAAGAAACAAACTCCACACATTCATGCACATCATAACCATGCATTTGCTTATGTTGCACAACATGATCACACTCCTACACATAAGCATACTAAGGTGTACACATGTACACATTGTGGCAAAAGGCCATTAGCAAAATATTGTTTTGATAAGAAACCTCATTTATATTTTGCTAAGTATAAAAGATTTTGGGATCCTTGCAATAAAGCTAACCCCAAAGGACCCAAGAAAGTATGGGTACCAAAACCCCCACCCTTTTATTTTGATGTAGGTGAGGGCTCTCACAAAACGTGAGAGGATTGGTGCCTTGATAGCGGATGCAATGGACATGATGGACAAACTTTTGGATGCATTGCTATCAAGGAGATTTTGGTGGGAAAGACCACCATATTTGGAGCTTTGGAGTTGGTAACAATTTCTAAACTCCTATTTTTTTTATGTTCATGCTTGTTCATCCATAATATTCATAGCATGTTCATGTTTTAAGATTATTTGTGCTTCATGTGGTATGAACTAGTTTAAATGTAGATTTTATCAAAACTTGCATGTATACATGTACAAATAGTGAATTACAATTGATTCATATATTATTGAACTTCATGCTCATTTGTATCCACTATATGCATATGTATAGGCTAGTTTTGATGATTCTCTTTTATACATGTTTTTGCCTTATTTATATGCTTTACTTCATGTATATATATTCTTAATTCAAATCTAATAAATATACATGTATACCCGTGAGTCTCTTGCCTTCATGCAAACATCTTTAATAGACTCTTTTAGATTTGGGATATGTATGTGTATTGTTAGGATTGGATTAATCATACATATACCATGAAGATTAGTGTTTTGATGAAAAATGAAGTTTCGTATTTATTTGATAAACATTTTTTTGTGACTTATGAGCTCCATTGACTATTTTCATAAAAATGCTATTTACATGATCGTTTAACACTCACACTTTTGTTAAAAATATTTTGAGCTTTATAGACCATGAGTGCTTAAATTTATGTGTATCTAGTTATGTTTATGAAAAACATTTATGATTTGATGTTACTTGAAGGATCTTAACTAGTTATTCAAAATCAATTAAAACTAGTTATCTATTCTTCTAAGATATCCACATGATCCTACTTTATTTCAATTATGGATAAATTCTTTTGTTTTCTAAAGATTTGATGCTTCATGTATTAGTTTAAATGTTAGTTATTATCAACACTAGGATTTATACTTGTACATGTTATGGGCCACAAATAAATCTATTTATATTGTGCTTAAATGCTATTTGAACCCATTAGATGTGTTGTATTGCTTAGTTTTGATGATCCCTACAATCTTAAACTTGTATTCGTCGTTTGATTTGTATTATGATCATGTGTTTTCATTTCATGTATATGTGTATTTTGCCAAACTTTAAGATATACATGTATACCTTTTGAGTCATTTGCCTTTATTGCAAATCTACTTATATGGACTCAATTATGTTTTAGGGATATGTATGTATGCGTATTGTGTTGTCAAAATATACATATACCTTGAAATATAAATTTTGGTGTAATAATAAAATGGTTTAATGATTTTCATGTTTTCAAAATTTATGATAATTTGTGACTATTTTTTTAAAAAAAAAAGAATATTGAGCTTTATTGCTACTTTTCATGATGCCATGTTCCACATAACACTAGTACACTCATTTCTTTTGATATGGACTTTATGGACACTAGAGTGTTTTTAGTGCCTTGTGTTCATTGATATGTCATGAAAAACTTTTGGATTTATTCCTTGATTGAAGGATTCCGTACTAGTTGTTAAACATTTTCATTTAACTAGTTCGAATTCTTCATATGGTAGATTATATGATGTATACACTTAAGCTTAATTTTTCAATTGGTATCATTGGATATTCCAATTGGTATCAATATAATTCTTGTTGTATATAATCATATTTTGATTGTATGTATGAATGCTTTCAAATTTAAACTATATCAATATTCATTGGTATTATCTTTTCATACATATATGTGATCTTTTTGTGCTTGTTTTACAATTAGTATCTTTTAAAGCACAAAGACTGTTGATGCTAAGTTTAATTAGAATTTCAAATTAGTATCCCATATTAAGCTTGTGCATTGTGTTTTGAAATTAGTATCAAAATTTGATTGTTTTACAATTGATATCTCAAAATTTGTGTGTTGAGTAAAATACAAATTTGTTTGAATAAGGAAAGTTTAAAATTTTGTTTTTGATTTTTGGTATTGTATTGCCTATATGTAAGGAGAGCTTAACATCTCTTCTACATATAGATTCATGTTGAGTGTATTATATATTGAGGAGCTTAACATCTCTTCTTTATGTGGTACACGTGTGTAGGGGAGCTTCACATCTCCTCTTATGCATTACATAATATGTGTTATGTGAATTGGGGCTTATCATCCCTTCTTCATATAATGTATATGTGTAGGGAAGTTAACTTAGCGTCTTCCTCTTCATGAATGTATATCGCATATAACCATTTTTGATTAATTTGTATTACCCCTCTTTGATTTCTTGTTTTTGACAAAAAGGGGAGAAAAATTGTTTGATTGATTTTACTTTGAACCCTTTGTTGATGATTGACAAAAAGGGGGAGAAGTATTTGAGCTATATGCATGATTTCATTGCTTAAGGGGGAGAAGTATTTGTCTTCCTTGTTAGTTATGCATATATGATTTGGTTTGCAAATGTATAGAGATTAGATTTATGATTACTTAGCATGTTGTATTTACATACATTGCATACATATTTATGTGCTTTATTGTCATATCCATTTATTCATGTCTATGCATGAGTTAAGGGGGAGCTTCTTTGAAGTTTTACTTTAATCCATGCATATATAACTCCATGAGTTTTGTCATCATCAAAAAGGGGGAGATTGTTGGCCCAAAGGCCTATCACTCTAGTTTTGATGATGATCAACTCATGAAGTTATGATTACTAATGATCTTGTGTTTAATTAGTGACAGATTCATTATCAAGATCTTAGTAGGTGTGGAGCTTCAACAAAGGATTTAAAGACAAGTTGGAAGCTAGCACCGGTTGATTCACGAGCCTATGCATCAAGAACACATCTAGAGATGAGCTCGGTGGATTGCATTTGGACCAAGTCAAGAAGATGAGAAGCCTTCAAGTGAAGACTTCAAGAAGATGAAGACTTGGGTCTAGGTATAAGATTTAGTTTTTTTGTTTAGTTAAAAATGTAAAGGATAGATAGTTGGTGGATTGCTCAAGTCTATATCACACACACACACTTGATAGAATTGCTTTCATAAAAGAATTTTTATTTATATGTTTAGAAAAGAATTTTTTTAATTTAGAAAAAGATTTTTCTTTGTGACAAAATATATATACTTTGGTTTTGGTATTTCTATCATACATATCTTTCAACCAAAACCAAGTTCAGAGCTTTATGATAAAAAACATAGTTATTTCATTATGATTGTGTAGTGGATCATATCCATACACACTGTGCTTTAATAAGTTCAAAATATCTTGTTTTTGTATTTTGTGAAGTTATGGAAAAACAAGTTTTAGAAAAACATGTTTTTAGAAAAACAGTTTTTATTTTGATTGAAACTATTTTTTAGATTTACTGAGAATTTATGGGATTTTTATTAAGTTAAAAGACCTTTTTCCAAATCCCTTAACTGTGCAGTCTGAGGACTGACTGACAGGCCAAATCGGTCGACCGGGCGGTCGACCGCAGCAAGGTCGGTCGACCGTCCAGTCGACCGGACGTGCACAGCCTTGTGCACGTTGTCAGCACAGTGGTCCGGTCGACCGTACGGTCGACCGCTGCAGAGAGTTCTGCTCTCTGGATTTCTGGTCGACCGGGCGGTCGACCGGAGGCTTCAACGGTCGGAAAAATGACCGTTGGCCAGTCGACCGGCCGGTCGACCGGCAGCTCTGACAGACCCCAACGGTCAGATTTTTCTGACCTCTATAAAAGAGGGTTTGGTCATTGTCTTGAGCTAAGATTTTTGGAGATTTCTAAGCCAGTTTTTCCCATCCTTTTAACAGAGTTTTCTCCACATATTTGAGTGCAAATACTTCTAATCAAAAGGGAAGAATTTATCAAGAGTGATTTAAAGTGTGATTCTTTGAGTTTTGCTCCACCTTTCTAATCCTTGTTTTTCTCACACCCACACTTGAGCATCCATTGATTATACATCCTATAGGTGTGTTGTAGTGAGAGTGCTTTAGGTGATCAAAGTGTTGTGAACACCAAAGATCTTTTCTTTGTTCTTTGAGGAGACGGGCAAGTGTGCTCGTTGGTGGTTTGAGTTCGTGTGTGAACTCGTTGGTTCGAGGTGCGGCCTCGGCAAGCTTGTGGGAGCTTGCGTGTGTACGGGACTTGGGAGTCCGAGGGCTTGTAGGTGTTGCGGCACCAAGGAGAGATCATTGGGATCTTGCATAGTGGAAATCCTTCGTGTGTCGAAGGCGGGGATGTAGAGCAAGTGTGCTCGAACCTCGAAACAAACCTTTGTGTTTGCGATTGCTTACTCTATCTCTCTCTCTCTCTTTGTCTCATTTATATCTTGCATTACTTTCATTGTCTTTACATTTACATGCTTGATATATTCCCTTGTGCTCATAATGCTATACTTGATTGGGATTGTTGTTAACACTAGTATTCAACCAAGAGAGCCAACGCGGCACCTCAACCCATTCAAGGGGAATCTAGAGGAGCTTGTCCAGAGCCCTGCAAAGGGAATTCGGCAACACTCTTGTGTTATACATAAGTGTTTAATTAAAAGAAGTTTAATTTGGTCATAATAGATTTAATTCCGCATCATTGGCATTAAGTGACCATAAGATTAGCCAACACCTATTCACCCCCCCCTCTAGGTATTATTTCAATTGGTACTTGATTAACACTGAATAACTTCATGTGGTTTGTAATCATCAAAACAAAATCGGAGAGTGTAACCTTGGGCCAACAATTTTCCTTTTGAAGTTGACAAAACACATGAGTTATTTAGGATAAATAAATATAGAAAGCTTGAAAAGCTCCCTCAAAATGATGCTTATCTATCAAGTTTCATCATACATGACCAATGATATAGCATGTCAAAACAAGTCATATGCATATATGTATAGATATAAAATATGGGAATACTATGTATAAACGAACCAACCTAAATCCATGCCTCCAATCACCAAAATAATAAGTATGCAATAAAAGAAAACAAAGTATACAAACATGAAATAGAGGTAATAGCTAAATCATAAATTGCTAAATCTCATAAATCTCATAAAATCTTTAAATTCAAAATAACTCTAAAATCTTCTGCCCTTTTTTGTCATATTACTAAAAAGGGATACAAAAACTAATTGAACGTAATCTATCAATTTGAAATATAAAAGAAATAATCACAAATACCAATGAAAAAATAAACAATAATCGTGAATCCATAATGCAAACATTCAATTCATCACAACTGAAAGAAAATTTATTAAAATCAAGTGGTTTAGTAAATATGTACGCTATTTCTCAATATCTTCTTCCTATAATGATCTCTAAGAAAGTGATATCTAATCTCTATGCATTTGGTCTTACTATGTTGATTTGCATTCTTAGCCATATGAATGGTATTAATATTATCACAAAATATTTTAATATTATCAAAATGTAAATCATAATCAAGAATGATTATGAGAGTATGTTTTCATTCAAAGAACTTGTACACAACAAGCCTCAGTCACAACATACTCTGTCTCAGCGGTTGAGAGGGCTACAAAATTTTGTTTCTTGAAAGACCACGTAACGAGATAATTTTTTAAAAATTGATAAGTTTCACTAGTGCTCTTCTATCCACTCTACAACCGACATAGCTGGCATCCGAATAACTCGTCATTGAAAATTATCCGGTCTTCGGATACCACAGGCCTATTTTAATAGTGCTCTTAAGATATCTAATAATGTGTTTTATGATAATCAAGTGAGATTCTTTAGGATAGGATTAAAATCTAGCACATAAATACACACTAAACATAATATCCGCCTATTAGACGTCAAGTAAAGCAAACTACCAATTATGCTATGATAGAGTTTAATGTCAACATTTTTTTCTTGCTCGTCCTTATCAAACTTAGTTGTGGTAGCTATGGGAGTCTTACTAATCTTCGCATTTTCAAGCCCAAATTTCTTGATAATTTCTCTTGTATACTTGACTTGATTGATGAAGATCACATCACCCTTTTGCTTGATTTGGAGTCCAAGAATATAGTTGAGCTCTCTCATCATGCTCATTTCAAACTCTTTCTTCATGCATGATTCAAAATCCTTACAAAATTTTTCATTAATAGATCCAATAATAATATCAATATATATTTGTAGTATCAAGATATCATTATATACATGCTTTGTAAACAAGGTAGTGTCAACTTTACCTTTAACAAAACTATTTAAAATAAAAAAATTGCTCAATCTTTCATACCAAGCTCTAGGAGCTTATTTTAAACCATATAAAGCATTTTTAAGTTTAAAAATAAAATCTGGATGTGTAAGTTCAACAAACTGGGGGAGTTGTTTAACATACACTTCCTCCCCAATGAAACCATTCAAAAATGCACTTCTAATATCCATTTGAAAAAGTTTAAAATCTTTGAATAAAGCAAAAGAAAGTGCCATCCATATGGCTTCAAACTGTGCTACGGGTGCAAAGGATTCCTTAAAATAGATTCTTTCGATTTGGATGTAACCTTTGGATCACTAATCTAGCGTTATTCCTAATAACATTTCTCGACTCATTCAATTTATTCCCAAAAATCTATTTAATATCAATAGTTGGTCTATCATGGGGCCTAGGAACAAGATACCAAACTTGATTGAACTCAAATTGACTGAGATCTTCTTGCATGACAAGCAACTAATATGAGTTGCCCTCAGATTCGAAGATATTCTTGGGCTCAATATGGGAGATGAATGCAGAAAAGATCACATAAGTCATGAAGCTTGGAGTGAGTAGTTTCCCTTTTGGATACATCACCTATAATGAGATCCTTGGAATGGTTTGTAGCATATCTCCAATCCTTTGAAAGTGGTTGAGTTGGCTCCACTTCAATGTTATGATCTTCGCCATTACTGTCATCCTTTTTCTTATTATCGTCCTCTTGAGCCGGTAAGTTTTCATGAAAATCTTTTCAAAGTTTACACCTAGAGAATCAATCTCTATAACATTCTTCACAAGAGAGATTCCTCAAACTTCACATGCATAGACTCTTCAATGGTCAAAATTGACTTATTGAAGACCCTATAAGTTTTATTAGTGTTAGAATAACCAACAAAGATTACTTCAAAAGATTTTAGGTCAAATTTACCTAAGTTACTTTTAGTGTTCAAAACAAAACATTTGTAACCAAAAACTTTGAAAAAGGAAACATTTGGTTGGTTTTTCAATAGTAAATCTCAAAGGTAGTTTATTTGAATTTTTATAAAAATAAATCCGTTTCCCAATGTACATGAAGTGTTTATGGCAAGCCATCATAGATATGAGGGAGTCTGTATTCACTAATCATTATACTGACTATTTCTTGAAGTTTCAGGACAAGATAATTCATGCTTAATTCCATTTTCTTCACAATAAGTGATAAAAGAATGGACGATGAACTCATCACCTCTATCACTCCTTATGCGTAAAATTAGATAATGTTTTTCTTTTCGACTCTTTTTCTAAAAATATGAAAATGCAAAAATCTTCATCTTTATGTTCTAAAATGAAAAAAAACGATTATCACTATGACTTTTGGTTTTGGTTGGACTAAACGCATCCATATGTATCAATTCTAGAGATATAGATGTCATGATATCCTTGATTGATTTGAAAGAGAACTGGTTTGTTTCTCAAGTTGGCACGCATCACAAATGCGATCCTTTTCAAATTTTAACCTAGGAATACCTTTTACCGATCCTTAGAATTAATTTGGGATAGATAGTCAATGAAATATCACCTAATCTCCTATGCCATAATCTAGAATCTTCATTAAAAGCATTCAAACAAGTGGGATTGTATTTTAAATTGAGCATGTTAATCAAATAAACATTGTTTTCACAAAACCAGAAAGAACACAAGTATTTGATTTTTTTCTAAAACATCACAAGTAGAATCATCAAAAATAATGCTTAAGTCGTTGTCACATAAGTGCTTAAAGCTTAATAGAATATGTTTAAGTCCATCTACCGAAACAACATCTTCAATCAAAGTAGATGAGTCAATCTTGATATTACCTATACCAACGATTTTACCCTTTGAGTCATCCCCAAAGGTGACAGTGCCACTACCTTGATAGGGTAGCAAAGTTGTTGATATCCCAAGTTATGTGCCTTGAGCAACCACTATCAAGGTACCACCGCTCCCTACGTCTTGGAGCCTTGATGCATACCATATCATGTAAGGTAGGAGTTAATTTTGGTATCCAAACTTTCTTGGGTCTTAAAATGTTAGTTTTTTAATCCCAAACATGACTATTAGATGCATTCAATTTATCATAAGAAAACTTAACCAAATGACCTTGGTGGCCACAAGAGGTGTATGTATACACCTTAGTATATAAAAATGCATGATGTGTGTGAGCATGATGAGCATATGCATGAGTAGCATGATGAGCATATGATTGTGCTTGTGTGTGAGCATAATTATGAGAGTGTGAAACATGATGAATGTGTAGTTTCTTATGAGTTTGTCTCTTTGGAAACATGGATTCTAATCTAGCTTTGTCAAATTCACGCTTCTTCAAAACATTACTCGAAGTGTTGATTTTATTTTTCAAAGTGGAAATCTCATTTTCCTCAATGTTAGAAAATTTAGCTTTACAAGAAATTTGTGTGCATCAAAATTCTTTTATGTCTTTTTAAAAGTGGAAGACAAAATTTTTTTTTCCTTTGAAAATGACAACTAGTTTATTTGAAGTTCATTTTTGCTTTTTATTTCAAATACTTCCTTTTAAGAAAATTATAGTTGTTGGAAAGTTCTTCAAAAGCTTCATCCAATTCATCCATGGATAATTCACAATCATCAAGACATGATTCGGATCTTGGATGTGTTCTCATTTGCCATGAAATACACATTAGCCGTTTTACCTCTCTCGGAGTCGCTCTTCAAATCCTATGTTGCCTTCAAGTCCTTTTTTGTAGGGCTTCTAAATGACCTTGGCAGCCACAAGAGGTGCATGTATAGACCTCGGTATATAAAAATGCATGATGTGTATGGGCATGATGAGCATATGCATGAGTGGCATGATGAGCATGTGATTGTGTTTGTGTGTGAGCATGATTGTGAGAGTGTGAAACATGATAAGTATTTGATTTTCTATGAGTTTATCTCTTTGGAAAATGGATTCTAATCTAGCTTAGTCAAATCACACTTCTTCAAAATATTGCTCAAAGCGTTGATTTTATTTTTCAAAGTGGAAATCACATTTTCATCAATGATAGAAAATTTAGCTTTACAGGAGATTTTGTGTGCACCAAAATCCTTTTGTGTCTTTTCAAGAGTGGAAGACAAAATTTCTTTTTCTTTAAAAATGACAACTAGTTTTTTTTGAATAAGTTCATTTTTTTCATTTTCAAATACTTCTTTTAAGAAAATCATAGTTGTTGAAAAGTTCTTCAAAGCTTTACCCAATTCATCCATGGATAATTCACAATCATCAAGACAAGATTCGGATGTTACCTTGGGTGTCTTCTCATTTGTCATGAAACACACATTAGCCGTATTCACCTCTTCTTGGAAATGCTCTCCGAATCCCATATTGCCTTTCTTTTTGTAGGGCTTCTTGGAGATAGTGGGTTTGCTCTTTATATCCGGGTAATCAGCAATGACATATCTGGGTTTCCAACAATTTGTATACTATTTCTTCTCCTCCTTCCCTTGCCATCTTCATCAGTTATTGAATTTGGTATTTATTGTCATCCTTCTAACATTCTTCACAAAAAAGGAATAAATCTTCATCATCTTCTTGGTCACCATCTTCATCATCGAAGATGGTAAGAGTGGATTTGAAAGCAAAAGTCTTCTTCTTTGAGTGTTTTTTTCCTCTCTATAGTTTCTTTTAATCTCATAGGTTTTTAAATTTCCAATGAGACTAATGAGTTCCATCTCCTCTTTGTCATTAAGCTTCTTCAAAGTTGTAGACTTGACCTCCAAGATGGTGGAAGTGCACGAATCACCTTCCTCACCTTTTGGTCAATGTCAATCTCATCACCTAAAAAAGCAAGACCATTTGTAATCTATTTGGTAATCATGTTATCAATAGGTTCATTTTCATTCATGAAAAAAATTCTCATACTAGGAACGGAAGAGATCAATCTTAGTTCTCCCGACTTGTAAAGTTCCCTCGTGTTGACAATCAAGTGTGACCAAATCTCAAATACGGATTTGCAATGAATTACCGTAGACGAATCATCATCATTCAAGGCTTGAATAGTGAGCTTTTGCATTTTCATCAAATTTTTTGTTGGCAAATCGGACCAAGTGTCCTCATCACCATCTGGTAAACTAAATTATTTGGTCACCATCTTTGTGACCCAGCTTCTTAGGGATTGCAAGAAAACAGTTATTTCGTAAAGTTAAGGCCATCAAACTTGAGTAGAGTTTTAATACCTTCGGCCATGAGAACTAGTGTCAAATCAAATAAATCATGCAATAGAGTAAGTCATTAGCAAAGAATCTCTCTAAGGTGGTTAAACCAAAAATCAGAGTCCAAAAGCTACCAACTGAAAGTACACCTAAAGGGGGTGAATAGGTGTAATTCTAATCTAATGTCAATTAATGAAGAGATGCAACAATTATAAAATAAATGGTACAAACGGTCAACTCAAATCAAGAAGTGTAGCCAGATTCTCTATGAAAGGCTCTAAAACTTCTCCTCTATACTTCTCTAGATAATGATTTGAGGTGCTCAATTGCCTTCTGATTGAGGGAGTTGAAACCTACAAGTATAGATGGTGCTAACAATGAATAACAAATACAAATGAAAGTAAACACAAGTGTAAGCAATAAAAAGTAGAGTAGCGTAAGAGAGAACGCAATCGCAAACACAAAAGATTTGATTCAAGATTAAGTTCAAAGCTCTACGTCCTCACCTTCACCGCGTGAAGAATTTCCATTATCCACTAAGGATCTTTCTACAAAAGAGCCTCCACAAAGGAACTACAATGGTCTACAGAAGATCGAAGTACACAACTCCAACTCTCAATTCTCTACACAAGAGATAGTACAAAACTAATGAGTTTTATAAGCTCTTGGTGACCGCAAAGATCACAAATACTCTCTTTTACAACTTCCTATAGTATATGATGAGAAGTGAGGCTCAAGAAGTTTGTAAGAGAGAAAATTCAGTTGAAATGAATGAATTTAAGATCTGAAAACTTACAGAAATTCGTTTGAAAATGAGAGCCTTAAAGCAAGAAAATTAGAAAACTTTCTCTTTGAATAAACTTAATTTTTCAAAATATTTCCCAAAATCAAAAGATTTCTCTATATTTAATCCTCTCCAAATGAATTATATAGATAGAAAAGTGATAAATATCATTAGAAGGGTCTAGCAGGGTATTATGAGGGTGATTAAACCCAAAAAAAGCAAATATATCCGTTCAAGAATAAGTTAAAAAATTCAGATTTTAAAAACAAGTTGTTACTGTAGCTCTGGCAGAATGACCGTGGACTTCGGTCGACCACCTGGTCAACCGATCTCAATCGAGACCAAGGGTCAACAAAACTCTGTCAGTCGATCGACTGCTCGGTCGACCGCTAGGTTTGCCGATCGACCGCTAGGTTTGCTTGTCCTCCAGTCGATCGTCCGACAAACCTGCATTGCATGCACACAACTATCCACGAAGTCCGATCAACCGACCTGGCCTAAAAACCAATTTTCAGATATATTTTGAAATCAAGCTCATTTTTAAATATTGAGTATTGGTTTGAAAAGTGATTTGGTAATACATAGGCTATAGGATACATGATAGAAATAGGATATATAAATTTAGAAAAAAAATATGGGACATGTATCAAACACCAAACCTTGTAGAATACCAAAACGGGAAAACTAGATATGAAAACTTATATTTTAAAACTTCTATTTTTGTGTGTGACTTCTTGAGCATCAATTCTATATTTTATACTTTAAACAATCTATTTTCTTACATATGTTCTACATGTTTTCAAGCAATCTTCAAGAGAGCTTCTCCAAATATAAATCTTGATCGGCCAAACTCGGACTCTTTTTTGAGTGATCTTGACACTAGAAAACCTTCTTTTTGAAGAAGAACACACCAAAATGTCCTTTGAACCTAAAATACTTAAAACACTTAAACTTGATTAGTACTGAATAACTTCATGTGATTTATAATCATCAAAATAAAACCGGAACGTATACCATTGAGCCAACAACAAAATCATATTGTAAGTGTATTTAATTTTGCGAACTGATTATAGTGCTTACATCTCCGTAGGAGTTGGAGACGGTGACATAGATCAGTAGATCAAACCTCGATAACAAATCATTATGCTTGTGATGTTTGCTTTTCTGACTTAGTCTCATTACTCTTTACTCTGCTAAATATTTGTTATTTACAGTTATAATTGCATACTAATTAAGTTTGCTTATTGATATTGAATAATTGCTTAGTTTTGATTTAATTTCTGCATAATTTAGTGTTTGTTACAAATTGATTTTAATTTCTGCATAATTTGATTAGCATCACCTATTCACCCCCTTTACGTGATTTTTAGTAATAGCATCATTTCTTATTATTAACATAGAAAAAAAGGATGGTGTATCCGAGATGGAGAACTATTGAACCAAGCCATGAAGTGCATCTTTTCAAATCATATAATTCACGGTGAAAACAACAAACTTGATGTGAATGAGGAAGACCTAGAGGCAACGTCATACATATTCCCTTGAGCCCATGTAGAAAAGTATTCTTTACATCCAAGCTGATATAAATGCCACAGCTTGAAGAAGGAAATAGTCATCTTACACAAGAAAGCAAATGCCTCCTCACAATCAATGTCATATTCTCGCATAAGGTCTCATACTACCAAATGATCTATGAAGCCATCATATAATGTCCAAATTTTATAGGTCAACTTACAACTGATAGAAACTCTCAAGAGGCAATGAAGCAAGTAGCCAATTCGGAATACAGTCTACTGAAGATAATTATAGACTCCCAGTAAAAATGAATTTCTACAAGAAAAGCATGAATACCATGAGTAAAATAGAGAGGTAAGCAATAGAAGAATTGTTTTGTCTTTCAATCTCGAAGACAGTAAGGCGAAGTGGACAGTGTGGTGCTGCAAACTAAAGCAGGGACATGTGACTCGATGATCAGAGATACATCAAGTGACGGATGTGTTCATTAGTCCATAAGACTCAAATTTAGTTGGGTAATATGAACAATTCCTATAACAAAAAAAAGTAAAATATGTACGAGTCTTCAGGAAGAAAATCTATTACATCTTCTCATATAACATGACCACTTCCAAGTTCCTAATATGTGTTTGGCAACCAGGGTTTAGTTCTAAGATTCCAAATCTTTGATTCTTCATATGTAAACGAACTTATGTACGGCTTGTGGAATATGTAAGAAATTTAATTGGATTAAAACATGCAACAAATAAAATCTTTAAAATCTATAAACTACGTGTCCTAAACATGCAACTGAAATACAGAATTAAAAGAAAATAAAAGCCTGGCTGGGGTGACGTAGTCGTGCAGACGCACTGCCTTAGAAGAAAGATGGTCGGTCTCTCGTTTGACTTTGAAAATGACCTCTCTTAGCAGTAAAAGCTCCCCCGATAGTACAGCAGCACCCAACTCAGGACGATGAGTCAGACCTCTGCTCAGACGAAGATTCGTTGCCCGTAAGTGAAAAAACAGATTGAGAAAGCATCAAAACCTGATCACAAGAACACAACTTTTTTCAGCAAAATATATGTAAGAAATTTGTGGGAGTAAGAGGGTAGATCGATTTCTATTTCATGTAAATGATACGTGCAGAGATAGGGAATTTATAACCCTCTGCAGATCTTTTACTTTGTAAGAGCCTGGGAGAATCTGTGATCATGCACGAGTGGTTACAACGTGCAGATCCGATTCTCTTGAACAGGCCCAACTTTACCCGAAAAATATCAACAGAATTTTTAAATAAAAATAAAAAATAAAAAACCAAAAAAATATAGCAGGTCCAACAAGCCCCTGAATCGAACTACATGCGTGTACGCAGGTCGTGGGCGTGCGCCACCCGAACCCAACACGATTCGGTTTTGGCGTGTGCGCACGCGTGCGAGGATGTGGCCCATGGCCCATCACTCATAACAATAGGCATGAGAGGAGTTGCTATATATACTATCTAACCTCTCATCTCCTATCCAATGTGAAACTAAACTCAAAGGCAAATAAGAAGGAAACTCAAGTTTTCCTTCCAAACTCAAAACATATCCAACAGTCCCCCTCCCCCCAAACCTTGAGTTTCAGGAAAGATAAAACAAATCAACAATAATAACAAACAAATCATCAAATCATAAAACACGAATGAGATCGGGCAACATCACACTGTGAATTCGGAACAGGTGGACTACGCCTGGAGTGAATTCATCGCTGATTAGTCTACAATTTTGCATTATTATATCACATTTTCCTACCGATTTATGAATAAAATATCATTTCTAACTGTGTTTTGGTCTATTTTGCAGAAAATCAAGAAGTCTAGGGGCAAAGGAGTAATAAGAGCTTAATTAAACCCATTTTCGGGTAATTAAATCCAGATTTCTTGGAGGCTGAGCTAGAGAGTTTCTAGAAGATACATTGAATTTAGAAGTTGGCGGGTGTCTGGCGAAAATTTGGACCTAAATAATCGAATTTGAGCATATCTGGAAGGTCCCCGAAGCGAGGCAAAACCACTCGCCAAAACCAGGGATCTAAGTCCCTGGTTTTGCTGCAAAAACGCAGCAATTGCCGCGTTTCCGCGGCAATGTTGGCTGCCACGCGTCGATTGTCGACGCATGGCCTCTTCTCGTCTTCTAGAACCTCATTTTGCCGATAAATAGCCCTACAGAGACCTGAAACGCAAGCAGATTAAGAAAGAGGCTAGGTTTTCTCTTTTTTAATGTAGGTTAGCGTAAGTGTTCTTCTTTTATTTTCTTTTGTACTTTTTTTAGATCATGTATTAGGGCTGAGAGATTCAGAGAGAGGGATATTGATGTAATAGATAGTGACAATCTATGTAAAAGTGTCTCCTTTCTTCTCCATTGTAATCTTATCCATCTTCTACAGGATGCTTAGCTAATTTTTCTTCTCATTACAATTTAACTACTAACCACTAACTATCTAACCTCTTACTTGATAATCCACATGAATCTAATAGTCTCTACAAGGTCTTGCTCTTGCAAGAGCCATTGATGGCTCATGATGATGGATTCTAATATTCTAACATTCTAACATCTAACCACTAACTTGTTAATTTGCAATGCTAACTTTATTTCATGCTCACTTTTAATCGGTTTTGATGATCTAATAGTAACTTGCAGCTTGTTGTGTGTTATGGATGTGTGGTTTGAATGTTAATGAACAATCTTATGAGCTATGCTTTGTGTCGCCTCTTGAAGCCAAGAATTAGTGATGGCCAAGGATCCATGTGAGGCAACTATCACTAAGAGGTTAGCATGGTTAGTGAAACAATTAGTAGTTAGTGGTCATGAGTTCTCTTTTATAGTTTTCCTTATTCTTTTTACTTTGTTTTAAAAATCATTCTCAAAATTATTTTATCGATTTTCTTATCATTGTTTTCACCACCTTCTAAGTTTACCTTTGTTTTCATCTTCTTCACCACAAAGTTTATCTTCTTTTCCATTTTGTTTTGCAAATCACTTTTCAAATCACTTCTCTTTTATTTTTCACATCGCCGTTTTCATCGCCTTCTTACCTATCACTTTTGGATTTCTTTTCTTTTTCTTTTTCTCCTTTTTAAACAAAGAAGACTTAACATAACACATGAATAAAAATTGTTAATACTTCTATCGCCTCCCCTGCCTATGGATTCGACCCGTTGAGCTAATGCTATAACGGAAGTATCTAGGGAACATTAGCACGCACGCTTTTACATTGATTTCATAAAGTACATGTTTTCGAGTGCTTGGTTCCGCCCCGACCAAATTTTGGTGCCGTTGCCGGCGATGGGAATGGTTTAAACTCACGTTTTTGTTAACATTTCCTCTCTGTTTTGGTGTGCAGGACAGTTTTTACAGAATTTTTACATTGTAGAAGTCTACTCTTTCTTACCTCCCTGCTCTAGAAAGTACAAAGCTTGCTTCTAAAACTTTACTGTGAAAATCAAAGAAAAGCCACAAAAACGCGGCAATTTTTATGGCATTTGTACTTTATCTTTTACAGGGACTTTGCAAGTTGCATACATTGTTGTATTCTTTTGCTAAATTTTCTGTTTTGATTGCCTACACACTATAATAAATTAAAGAACTAAAATACGGTAATTGGACGCTTTTAAAACGGTTTAGACATTTGCATTTAGGCACGTGTCAAATTCTATTCCAATATACTGTATTTTGTTCTGTTGTTGTGATCTGAACTGAGGTGTACATATAACATTGCATATAGCATAAGACAAACACGTGGCTGAATTATTAGCTTTGTGTATCTTCTTGTTTATATTGCACACTTGCACGAATTGAAATTAAAGGCAAAACCCATACAAGATAAGATGGGCAGTTCATCACCCTTCCTTAGCCCAAAAATCACCTCCCCACTCACACAACCCAAGCCCTAATAAAATTTGATAGACATTGGCCCCTAGGGACATCTCGGGCTCATGAAGAGATTGATTGAGAGTGGAACTTGTTTTGAATCTTACTCTTATAAAATCAGTGTTTAAGGTTGGGGATTAAGAGGTTACGCCTCGAAGATACAATGGTTTGCGTAATTAAGGCCCGTTGCTTACGCACGGATACCTCCCACTGTATTTTGCCTCTACCTGGCCGATTAGCTTATGGTCGGATTCATACAACAACCTCCTCCGGGTAATCGACCAGTTAGGAGTCGTTTAGGTCTAGGTCAACCTTAGTATAGGCTTGGTTTTGATTTTTTTTTTTAATTTTTGTTTGTTGCTTGCTTCTTTTTTTTTTGTGATTGTTTGTGAAATAGAATTCAACAATAACAATTTTTCAATCCTAATATGAATTCATATTTCACATCGACCCCATTTGATTTGAATAATTTCAACCCGGCTTTTTACAATATGAACTAACTAAATACACGGGTTGGACTTATACGAATCAATACAACCATACCCCCAATCTTATGACCATAATTTCTAAAATAATTTCAACTTTTCACAGAGTCAATGGGGATTCACCTCCCCTGAGTCAAATTTCCAACCATCTTGTGTACAATTTTCACAATATTCATTCCCGACTTTGCTTCTATGCTTCTTTTCTAGAATCACCATGTGAAGAAAAACCGAGTTAGAAAAGAGTATAGAAGCCAACCTGCAAGAGGCCGAGCGGCAATTTCAGAACAAGTTGGCTTCCCAATTTCACAATATTTTCAAGAGTTTTACTCAGTCCCACCTCTTCAAAATGATCAAACATCCATCATGGAATTGACTGAGGAACTCTTGCGTGAGTTCGAGCGACAATCTCAAAACTTGTTGGAGTTACAATCTTCACAAAATTTTCAAAACCAAGATTCCTACACTCCCTTTCTAGAACAACTATTTGAAGAAAAATCTGAGGTAGAAAAGAGTATAGAAATCTTGCATGAGACCTCATAACAATTTCAAAATCTTTTGCCGACTCTATCGATAGGTTAGACACACAACTGAGTCAATTGGTTAACATTCATAGGAATAAGGAAACTCACTCTATCAATTTTGACCAATCCAGATATCTCTAACTCTATCGATCTAGATCAGGAATCATGTTGTTTTAGAAACCAAGATTCAATTTCAGCACACTCATTTGAACTTGACCAACATCAAAATTTGAGAACCATGTTGATATTTTGGCAAGTCATCCTTTTCCTGAAATTGAATTTGAACATGAATATGATCCCGAACCTCAACTTGGTAATTCAGTTTCACTTTTTGATTCAATGTTGACTCCGGTATCTTTACCTCCCTTACCCGAGTCAGTATTGGATCATGTGCCTATTCATTATGAAATTGAATCACCAATCTTGTATGATCATCATATTGAACTTGACCAATTCATATTTTTGAAATTCTCATTGACAAATTGGCAAGTTCTCATTTTTATGCAATTAAACTCAATGAGGAATGTGACTTCGATCCTCAAATTTGTGATCCAGTTCAAATTCCTACATCAATATTGATTCCTGTTTTGTTACCCAACTTGAGCAACATTTTAGAGTCAGTTTTGATTCCCATACCTATCATTCTTGAACTTGAATCACAAACTTTAGGAAGTCACATTCATTGTGAGGAAATAAATGTGGAATAGGATTTCAATTTCTTGATTTGGACCCACTTCCTGAACCAATCCTGACTCTAGAATCTTTACTTGATTTCAGTCACTTCCCTGAGTCGGTATTAGTTCCTATACTTCCTGAGTCCAAATCAATCATTCCATCTTTTCATACTCTATTTTGGGACAAGGGTGTTGAAAATAATGACTCTGAAATTAGTTTGAAATTTTGAAAATTAGATGGGGTAAAATTCTTAATAAAAATTATTCATGTGCACATCATTATAGTTGGTTGCATTATAGAAGTTTATGGTGGGTTCCTCCGAACTCTATGCAAATTGATTGGGCCGCATTTCGTGGATCAATCAGACCGCCACCAGAACCACCACCTTGAGGTAATTTTTCCTTCCCTCTCTATTTGTTTCATGCATACATACATTCACGATGCATTGAGGACAATGCATGAGATAATTGTGGGGGAGGGTCTACTAACATAGAGTTTTAGATTTTCTTTCTTTTTCACTACTTTTAGAATATTCTTAGAAATTTTTCCTTCTGTATAAGATTTTTCCTTTGTTTAAAAACTTCTTGAAATAAGAGACAGTTTTGATCTATTTTTAAGAAAATTATGATGATCTTAGAAATTAAGGAAGCCTTAATTATGACATCTTAAACTAGTCAAAATAATGGATCTTGTTTAAGGTTATGGGCTAAGTAAGATAGATTGGAAAGATAATTTTATCTTGAATTTTTTGCCTTAGATAGTATGCACTTGACACTTACACATTTTTGGGATAGAAACAAAAACCTGAAATGTCATAAAGTAAAAATAAATAAAAAGAAAAAATAATATATGGTATATACGAAGAAAAAATCACTTATTAAGCTGGATAACTATGCCTCAAGAAGCATGATTATTCATGCCTAACGGTGGTCAAAAGAAACAAATAATCCCCCTTAGTTTTGTGGCCTTGCTTACTCGAGTTCTTAAACCTGAGGGATGTTTTTCATATGGTGCCCTAAGACCGTCCGGTCTGAGAGTCATCGCTTAAAGGCTCACTACCCGGGTAAACTAGAAAACCTAAGAAAACTAAGGGAAGAATATATATATATATATATATATATATATATATATATATATATATATATATATATATATATGTGGCTTGATAGTTGGAGTTGAAATCCCAGGAATCTTCACTGTCACAAAGTGCATATTATCTAGGTTTTATAAAGGATAAAATATTCAATCCAATTTTTGAATTCTTACCTTAATTGAAGACAAGATCTTGCATATAGACCAAGTTTAAGGAGGAATAATTTTTTGATGGACTTATGATCTTAGATCGCTTATATTTTTGCAAAAATATTTCGAAAACTTTTCTCTATTTCAAAATTTGTTTTCAAAATACTAACATTTATTTTTTTTCCTTTGAATTTGTGGGTACAATCCGCTGAAAACCTCAGGAGATAACACTCCTCCGCTAAGGGTAACCTAGAAGATTAACTGTTTGTTGCACATGCTCAGTGCAATCACGTCACCTGCGAAAGTGGTGTAATAACATTTGGAGTATAGTTTTTCTTTTCTTTGTTTTGCTCAAGACGAGCAAAAAGATAAGTGTGAGAGTGTGATTAATCTACAATTCTACATTATTATATCACATTTTCAACCCGATTTATGAATAAAATATCATTTCTAACTGTGTTTTGGTCTATTTTGCAGATAATTAAGAAGTCTAGGGGCAAAGGAGTAATAAGAGTTTAATTAAACCCATTTTTGGGTAATTAAATCCGGATTTCATGGAGGCCAAGCAAGAGAGTTTCTAGAAGATACATTGAATTTAGACGTTGGCGGGTGTCTGACGAAAATCTGGACCCAAATAACTGAATTTGAGCATATTTGGAAGGCCCCCGAAGCGAGGCGAAACCACTCGCCAAAACAAGGGACCTAAGTCCCTGGTTTTGCCGCTGAAACGCGACAATTTTAGCGAGCCATGCGTCGATTTTTGACGCGTGACCTTATTTCGTCTTCTAGAACCTCTTTTTACCTATAAATAGTCCTGCAGAGATCTAAAACGC
Organism: Agave tequilana; assembly: GCA_038442645.1. NCBI lineage: Eukaryota > Viridiplantae > Streptophyta > Magnoliopsida > Asparagales > Asparagaceae > Agave > Agave tequilana. The sequence continues at coordinate 82,194 of JAVJIF010010661.1, forward strand.
AAGCAAATTGAGAAAGAGGCTAGTTTTCACTTTTTTAATATAGGTTAGTGTAAGTGTTCTTCTTTTCTTTTCTCTTGTACTTTCATTTCGTTTTTAGATCATGTATTAAGGCTGAGAGATTCAGAGAAAGATAGAGGGATATTGATGTAATTGATGGTGACAATCTATGTAAAGGTGTCTCCTTTCTTCTCTATTATAATCTTCTCCATCTTCTACATGATGCTTAACTAATTTTTCTTCTCATGGCAATTTAACTACTAACCACTAACTAACCTCTTACTTGACAATCTACATGAATCTAATAGCCTCTACAAGGCCTTACTCTTACAAGAGCTATTGATGGCTCATGATGATAGATTCTAACATTCTAACATTTTAACATCTAACCACTAACTTGCTAACTTGCAATGCTAACTTTATTTCATGCTCACCTCTAACCAGTTTTGATGATCTAAAAGTAGCTTGCAACTTGTTGTGTGATATGGATGTGTGGTTTGAATGTTGATGAACAATTTTATGAGCCATGCTTTGTGTCACCTCTTGAAGCAAAAGATTAGTGATGGCCAAGAATCAATGTGAGGCAACTATCACTAAGAGATTAGCATGATTAGTAGAGCAATTAGTAGTTAGTAGACATGAGTTCTCTTTCATAGTTTTCCTTATTCTTTTCACTTTGTTTTAAAAATCATTCTCAAAACTATTTTATCAATTTTCTTATCATTGTTTTCACCACCTTCTTTGTTCACCTTTGTTTTCATCTTCTTCACCACAAAGTTTATCTTCTTTTCCATTTTGTTTTGCAAATCACATTTCAAAGCATCTCTTTTATTTTTCAAATCGTCGTTTTTATTGCCTTCTTACCTATCACTTTTGAATTTCTTTTCTTTTTCTTTTTCTCATTCTTAAACAAAGAAGACTTGTTAACATAACACGTGAATAAAAACTGTTAATGCTTCTATCGCCTCCCCTCCCTGTGAATTCGACCTGTTGAGCCAATGCTATAACGGAAGTATCGAGGGAACATTAGCACGCACGCTTTTACATTGATTTCATAAAACAGACATTTTCAAGTGCTTGGTTCCACCCGATCAATCGCTATCTGAGAGACATAGTGGACTACTCCTGAAACTAGTCTCTTTTACCAGATATTGATAGAATACACATGTAAGTCTCTATCTATTGAGCGAGCGGGTGAGCGTTAAAAGCCATGCTCATAATAACCAACTCATGAGAGTTTGTAGGGTTAACCCTGCCCCCCAACCGTGGTCATCACGGTTCCTCTCATGTACGTAAGTCCTCCAAAGGTACTATAGCTTGATAGTATACCCTCCACACTACATGCGTTGGACTTATTAAGAGTTAAACTCATCCTTACTTAGCTGTTGAAAAACACCTAGAGGGGGGTGAATAGGTGTGATTGCTAATCTTATAAATTTTAACTCTCTAAATGCGGAACCTAAAACAAGTGAGGCTCAACTTAGTACAATTTAACAAGTGTAGCCGAATTCCTCTTGCGAGGCTCTGGACTAAACTCCTCTTGATTCCCCTTGATATGGGTTGAGGTGCTATGTGAAGCTCTTGTTGGATGAGTACGGGATTGGCACACACAAGTATGAAATGGATGATATGAAGAATGATGCAAACACAATGATATATGGCAAGAATTACAAGCAAGCAAATAGTAGCACAAGAGAATTAAACAATATCACAAGTATGCAATAGAAAGCAATAAGGAGCTATTGAAAAGTAAAGCAAGAATTAGACGCAAAGGCAATCGCAAACAAAGTGATTTGTTTCGAGGTTCGAGCCACCGCTCTACTCCCCGCCTTCACCTCCGTGAAGGGTTTCCACTATCCACCGAGGACGCCTTTACAATTTGGTCTACCGAAGACCGAGCACCGAGCTCCACCGAGTACAAAGGACCTCTACCGAAGAGGTTGCTCCACAAAGAAAGGATTACAAGAACAAAGTGATCACAACAAGATCACTACACTCTTTCTCAAACTCTTTTACAAACACTCTCACTTCAATTACAACTTCACTATAGAATGAGTATAGGATTTTTGGCTCTATGAAGTGTGGTGAGAAAAACTTCAGTTGTAGAGTGATATTAGTAATCAAACACAACTGAAAAACAAGCTCAAAAAGAATTGGAATGAAAGCTTTAAACTCTTTTCTTTTCTCTTTTGAAAACAATACAAACTTGAGGATTTTTCTAAGTGAAATGCAAGAGAGACTTCTCCTCTATTTATAGGGTTAAAAATAGGTTAAAAACAATTTCTTTTGGTCTTATTTTCTCTGAAAAAGCTCCCCAACAACTCTCCAAAAATCTGTTAAAGCTGAAAACAAAAACAGTTTTTCAGAATAGCCCAAAGAGGAAAGAGCCGTTAGGCTATAGCAGGCTTGGCGGTCGACCGGTCCGGTCGACCGTCAGGCCAGCTGCAAAGAGCCGTTGGCTCTCGGTCGACCGGTCCGATCGACCGACCCAAAAAGAGGAAACACAGTTTCCTTCTTCCGGTCGACCGGTCCGGTCGACCGAAACAAACTGAGAGCAATTTGCTCTCCGTCGGTCGACCGGTCCGGTCGACCGACAGACATGCACGAACAGTGCATGTCCAGACATATCGCCGGTCGACCGGGCCGGTCGGCCGGAGTTGCCTGAAACAGAAAACTGGGCTGGTTTTTTGAGTTAGAAAAATTTTGAGAAATATTTTAAAAATACATATAGCTAAGTATTATGCAGAAAATAGTTTATACACATGTTTTATACAAGATTTTCAAGATATAAAGCTTTTGGTACATGTTTATATAAACTAGGCATAAAACTTAGAAATAACCTTTTTAAAACATAGGAAATATATGAAACAAGTGTGTGTGCAAATCCTAGAGCCAAATTTCATATACTCAAACTTTAACATTCTATTTCTTACAATGATTCTAAGACTTCAAGATCTTCAATAGGCTTCTTCATATGATCTTCAACACTTGTTCCTTGAGCCCAATTGGAGTTGACTTGAGTCCAAATCCTTGTATTTGTGAGAGAAGACTTCTAGAATGAATAGAAATCTGAAACACACTTAAACAACAAATGTTATTAGTACAAATAACTAATATATTTGTAATCATCAAAATACACTAATCATGGGTGATTGTAACCTTGGGCCAACAATCTCCCCCTTTTTGATGATGACAAAACATATAGGTTATTTAGATAAACATGGAAGAGGAGTTTGAAAAACTCCCCCTCAAATAATGCTATGTATAAAAATTGGATTATTGAAAGCACAATACATAAAGCATTCAATGTACAAAAGTTTTGTCAAAAACTTAAATAAACATAAAGCATTCAATTGGATTATTGAAAGCACAATACATAAAGCATTCAATGTACAAAAGTTTTGTCAAAAACTTAAATAAACAAACTTTCTTTTTCTTCATAAAATAAAACTCAAATAATATCACAAACTAAATATCAAACTAAACTTATTCTCCCCTTTTGTCATACATCAAAAAGGGTTAAAATACCAATTAAAAAAAATTTTATTTTTAAGAATCCATAATGCAAACATTCAACTCACCACAAATAAATGAAAATCTAGCATAGTCTAATGGTTTAGTAAAAATATCGGCAAGTTGAAAATCGGTAGAAACATATTCAATAACAATATCACCTTTCTCATAATGATCTCTAAGAAAGTGATACCTAATGTCAATGTGTTTGGTTTTACTATGTTGATTTGCATTCTTTGTCATGTGAATAGTACTAGTATTATCACAAAATATTTTAACATGATCAAAGTGTAAATCATAGTCAAGGAGGGCATGTTTCATCCAAAGAACTTGTGCACAACAAGCTCCGGCCGCAACATACTCCGCCTCGGCGGTTGATAGGGCTACCGAATTTTGCTTTTTGGAAGACCAAGATAAAAGACAATTACCTAAGAATTGACATGTTCCACTTGTGCTCTTCCTATCTACCCTACAACCCGCATAGTCGGCATCCGAAAAACTCTTCATTTCAAATAATCCGGTTTTAGGATACCACAAACCCATTTCAATAGTGCCCTTAAGGTATCTAATTATGCGTTTAACCGCAATTATGTGAGATTCTTTAGGACAAGATTGAAAACGTGCACAAAGACAAACGGAAAACATAATATCCGGCCTACTAGCCGTCAAATAAAGCAAGCTACCAATCATGCTACGATATAATTTAATGTCTACATTTTTACCTTGTTCATCCTTGTCAAGCTTTGTAGTTGTTGCCATGGGAGTTTTGCTTACTTTCGATCCTTCAAGCCCAAACCTTTTGATTAGTTCCTTTGTGTACTTGGCTTGATTGATGAAGATCCCATCCTTCTTTTGCTTGATTTGGAGTCCAAGGAAATAGTTGAGCTCCCCCATCATAGACATTTCAAATTCATCCTTCATGCATGACTCAAAAGCTTTGCAAAGAGATTCATTAGTAGAACCAAAAATAATATCATCCACATAAATTTGCACAATAAGAATATCCTTTTCCACATGTTTTGTAAACAAAGTTGTGTCAATTTTACCTTTCTTAAAACCATTTGAAATCAAAAATGAAGAAAGTCTTTCATACCAAGCCCTAGGGGCTTGTTTTAAACCATAAAGAGTTTTATCTAATTTAAAAACAAAATCCGAATGTGTAGGATCAACAAACCCGGGGGGTTGTTCAACATACACCTCCTCGTCAATAAAACCATTTAGAAAAGCACTTTTAACATCCATTTGAAATAATTTGAAATCTTTATATGAGGCAAATGCTAGTGTCATCCGTATGGCTTCAAGCCGTGCTACGGGTGCAAAGGTTTCTTCAAAATCGATCCCTTCGATTTGAGTGTAACCTTGGGCAACTAACCTAGCCTTGTTTCTAACTATATTACCCGATTCATCCAACTTGTTCTTAAAGATCCACTTAGTACCAATTGTTGGTCTATCGTGGGGCCTAGGAACAAGGTGCCAAACTTGGTTGCGCTCAAATTGATTGAGCTCCTCTTGCATGGCTAGCAACCAATATGAATCGGCCTCGGCTTCGAGGACATTTTTGGGTTCAATATGAGAAATGAATGCATAGTTACCACAATAGTCATGAAGTCTAGAGCGAGTAGTTACCCCTTTTGATACTTCACCTATGACAAGGTCCTTGGGATGATGTGGATTGTATCTCCAATCCTTTGGTAGTGGTTGAGTAGGCTCCACCTCATGTGTTTGATTTTCATTTCCTTGTGCCTCTTCCACTTTAGCTTCGCTTCCTTCATTATCCTTTGGTTTGTCTCCATAGTAGAAGCATCCTCCAAAGTCACTTTCTCCAAACCTTCATCCAATGCATCTATTTCTACAACATTCTTAACAAACTTGTTAGATTCCTCAAACTTAACATGAATAGACTCTTCAATAGTCAAAGATGATCTAATGAAAACTCTATAAGCCTTACTAGTGTTTGAGTAACCTACAAAAATAGCCTCATAAGATCTAGCATCAAACTTTCCTAAATTATCTTTTGTGTTTAAAACAAAGCATTTGCAACCAAAAACTTTAAAATAGGAAACATTAGGTTTTCTAGAAAAATACATTTCAAAAGAAGTTTTAGTAGTATTTTTACACAAGAAAACACGATTTGATATATAGCATGATGTATTAACGGCCTCGGCCCACAAATAATGTGGTAGACCATATTCACTTAGCATTGTCCTAGCCATCTCTTGTAATGTTCTACTTTTCCGTTCAACTACTCCATTTTGTTGTGGAGTTCTAGGACAAGAAAGTTCATGCTTTATTCCATGTTCATCACAAAAAGTGGTAAAGGGTTGGTTAATGAATTCACCTCCTCTATTACTTCTTATTCTCAAAATCGAAACATCTTTTTCCTTTTCAACTCTTTTCTTAAAAGTTTGGAAATACGAAAATGCTTGGCTTTTATGTTCAAGAAAGAAAACCCAAGTAAACCTTGAAAAGTCATCAACCAAAACATAAGCAAATCTATTCCCACTTAAACTTTTGGTTTGTGTAGGGCCAAAAAGATCCATATGGATTAACTCTAAAGGACGTGATGTCATGATATCCTTAATTGACTTGAAAGAAGACTTAGTTTGTTTCCCAAATTGACATGCGTCACAAACTCGGTCCTTTTCAAAATTCAAGCTAGGAATACCTTTCACCATTTCCTTTGTGTTTAACCTAGAAATGTGATCAAAAGAAATATGCCCTAATCTCCTATGCCACAACCAAGAGTCATCATCGAGGGCTTTCAAACAAGTAATATTACAAGACATATTTAACATATCAATCATATAAACATTACTTTCACGAAAACCGGAAAATACACAAACATTAGAAGTTCTATCAACTACTTTACAAGAAACATTATCAAAAACAACATCAAAACCTTTATCACAAAGTTGACTAACACTCAAGAGATTATGCTTGAGGCCATCAACTAAAACTACATTTTCAATTAAAGGAGAGGTGCCAAGTTTTACATTACCAATACCGATGATTTTACCCTTGGCGTCATCTCCGAAGGTGACGGTGCCACCTTCATGATATCTTGATAGGGTTGCAAAGTTGTTGATGTCCCAAGTCATGTGCCTTGAGCAACCGCTATCAAGATACCACAATCCTCTACGTCGTTGGGATTTGGAAAGTACCTACATCATTTAACATAATTGTTGATTTTGGTACCCAAACTTTCTTGGGCCCTTTAAAGTTAGTGCCTCGAACCCAAACATTATGACGTGAAATGTTTAATCTATCATAGCAAAAATTGGCTAAGTGCCCTTTCCGTCCACAATGTGAACATGAGAACACTCTACCATACATGAATGCATGATGTGTATGTGTAGTGTGAGCATGTTTTGGGGTTTTGCCATGTTGTTTAGGTTGTGTAGCATGAACATGAACATGAGCATGAGCATTTTTCTTTGGGGCTTGTTTCTTAGGAAACATAGCCTCAATTTTCTTCTTGTTAAATTCACAATCTTTCAAAACAACACTTAATGAGTCTAATCTTTCCTTAAGCATAGAAACTTCATTTGAATCAATTAGTGGGGCCTTACCTTTGCAAGAAATCTTATATTTTTCAAAATCATTTTTGGTAGTGGCCAAAGTGGAAACCAAATCATCTTTTTCCTTTGTAAGAGTAAAAACTTGAAGACTTAAAGATTCATTATCCTTTTTCATTTTAAGATACTTTTTCTTTAAGAAATCATAGTTTTGTGACAACTCAACAAAAGCCTCTTCTAACACATCCATAGAAAGTTCATTATCATGAGAAGGGGAAGAGGTTACCTTGCTTGTGCCTTCATTAGCCATGAAGCACATGTTGGCGGTGTCTATTTCTTCCTCGGATTCGGTCTCCGAATCCCAAGTTGCCTTCATAGCCTTCTTCTTGTAAGGCTTCTTTGAAGTGGAGGGCTTAGCTTTGTCCGGACACTCCGCCACAATGTGTCCCGGTCTTTGGCAATTGAAGCACACAATCTTCCTTTCTTCTTTGCCTCCTTGCCATCTTCTTCTACCTTGGTACTTCGCCTTGTTGTACATCCTCCGGACATTCTTAACAAGGAGTGAGAGCTCCTCATCATCTTCTTCCTCATCGTCTTCATCGGAGTGTGTAGCTTGACTCTTGAAGGCGATAGTCTTCTTTTTGGAAGGAGCCATATCCTCCCTAGCTTTCCTTTCCATCTCATGGGTTTTGAGGTTCCCAATGAGACCTATAAGCTCCATCTCTTCATTGTCGTTGAGTTCCTTCAAGGTTGTTGCTTTAACTTCCCATGAAGGGGGAAGTGCACGGATGATCTTCCTTACTCTTTGATCATTGTTGATATCTTCACCTAAAGAAGAGAGTCCATTAGTAATCTTGGTAAATCTTGTAACCATATCATCTATGGTTTCATTTTCTTGCATGCTAAATGTTTCATATTGGGACCGAAGAAGGTCAATCTTAGCCTTCTTTACTTGTGAGGTCCCCTCATGTGTGACTATCAAATGTGACCAAATCTCATATGCGGATTTGCAATGAATAACCCTAGAAATGTCATCATCATTAAGGGCTTGTAGAAGTGCATAGTGAGCTTTGGCATTGGCATCGAATTCTTAGTCTCTATTTCGGACCAAGTGGATTCGTCACCGGGGGGTACACTAAAGGACTTAGTCACGGCTTTTGCAACTCGGCTACCTAGAGATTGCAAAAACACGGTCATCTTAACTTTCCATATGGGAAAGTTAAGTCCATCAAACTTAGGAGGGGTCTTAATTCCATCGGCCATTTTTACTATATGAATATGAATGAAATGATTAGCAAATTAGGATCTTCTCTAAGGTTGTTAAACCAAATCCTAGAGTCCAAGCTCTGATACCAATTGAAAAACACCTAGAGGGGGGGGTGAATAGGTGTGATTGCTAATCTTATAAATTTTAACTCTCTAAATGCGGAACCTAAAACAAGTGAGGCTCAACTTAGTACAATCAACAAGTGTAGCCGAATTCCTCTTGCGAGGCTCTGGACTAAACTCCTCTTGATTCCCCTTGATATGGGTTGAGGCGCTATGTGAAGCTCTTGTTGGATGAGTACGGGATTGGCACACACAAGTATGAAATGGATGATATGAAGAATGATGCAAACACAATGATATATGGCAAGAATTACAAGCAAGCACATAGTAGCACAAGAGAATTAAACAATATCACAAGTATGCAATAGAAAGCAATAAGGAGCTATTGAAAAGTAAAGCAAGAATTAGACGCAAAGGCAATCGCAAACAAAGTGATTTGTTTCGAGGTTCGAGCCACCGCTCTACTCCCCGCCTTCACCTCCGTGAAGGGTTTCCACTATCCACCGAGGACGCCTTTACAATTTGGTCTACCGAAGACCGAGCACCGAGCTCCACCGAGTACAAAGGACCTCTACCGAAGAGGTTGCTCCACAAAGAAAGGATTACAAGAACAAAGTGATTACAACAAGATCACTACACTCTTTCTCAAACTCTTTTACAAACACTCTCACTTCAATTACAACTTCACTATAGAATGAGTATAGGATTTTTGGCTCTATGAAGCGTGGTGAGAAAAACTTCAGTTGTAGAGTGATATTAGTAATCAAACACAACTGAAAAACAAGCTCAAAAAGAATTGGAATGAAAGCTTTAAACTCTTTTCTTTTCTCTTTTGAAAACAATACAAACTTGAGGATTTTTCTAAGTGAAATGCAAGAGAGACTTCTCCTCTATTTATAGGGTTAAAATAGGTTAAAAACAATTTCTTTTGGTCTTATTTTCTCTGAAAAAGCTCCCCAACAACTCTCCAAAAATCTGTTAAAGCTAAAAACAAAAACAGTTTTTCAGAATAGCCCAAAGAGGAAAGAGCCGTTAGGCTATAGCAGGCTTGGCGGTCGACCGGTCCGGTCGACCGTCAAGCCAGCTGCAAAGAGCCGTTGGCTCTCGGTCGACCGGTCCGGTCGACCGACCCAAAAAGAGGAAACACAGTTTCCTTCTTCCGGTCGACCGAAACAAACTGAGAGCAATTTGCTCTCCGTCGGTCGACCGGTCCGGTCGACCGACAGACATGCACGAACAGTGCATGTCCAGACATATCGCCGGTCGACGGGCCGGTCGGCCGGAGTTGCCTGAAACAGAAAACTGGGCTGGTTTTTTGAGTTAGAAAAATTTTGAGAAATATTTTAAAAATACATATAGCTAAGTATTATGCAGAAAATAGTTTATACACATGTTTTATACAAGATTTTCAAGATATAAAGCTTTTGGTACATGTTTATATAAACTAGGCATAAAACTTAGAAATAACCTTTTTAAAACATAGGAAATATATGAAACAAGTGTGTGTGCAAATCCTAGAGCCAAATTTCATATACTCAAACTTTAACATTCTATTTCTTACAATGATTCTAAGACTTCAAGATCTTCAATAGGCTTCTTCATATGATCTTCAACACTTGTTCCTTGAGCCCAATTGGAGTTGACTTGAGTCCAAATCCTTGTATTTGTGAGAGAAGACTTCTAGAATGAATAGAAATCTGAAACACACTTAAACAACAAATGTTATTAGTACAAATAACTAATATGTTTTGTAATCATCAAAATACACTAATCATGGGTGATTGTAACCTGGGCCAACAGCTGTATCATAAGAGCATCGTCACTATAAAGAAGGGGTAGTAGCTACAATACTACGTATAGGAAATAAACATATTCGGGTCGATGCTCCACACGAGTATCACCAGTCTAGCTTGCTCTTACCACATTGAACCTCTTTCATGGAATCAACTCCCAATCAAGTAGGTTGAGTTCCCGTTGTCGGTGAACTCTACTATGGGTTTTAACCCCATCACCCTCGATGATTCTAGGACCACGCTCCTAGAAAGACCCTTAGTCAATGGGTCAGCAATATTCTTCTCGGACTTTACAAAATCCAGAAGCACAACTTTGCCCAATAAGCGCTGAACAGACTTAAGTCTGATTTGTATGTGTCTGTTCATCTTCTTAGTGACATTATCTTTCTTTAGAATCTCAGTATGAACTGAGATTGGAGGCATGATAGAGAATTCAGATAAAATATTCTTTAACCATTCAGCTTCAGAGCAAATTGTGTCCAGAGCAATGAGCTCGGACTCCATGGTGCTCCTGACAATCACTGTTTGTTTGCAGGATTTTCAGGACACAGGAGCACCACTGAACATGAATACATATACATATCCAGTAGTAGACTTAACACTGTTGGAATCAGTGACCCAGTTAGCATCACTATAACCTTCCATAAAATCAGGATATTCAGTGTAAGTCAGACAATAGCCAATTGTGTCTCTAAGATATATAAAAACTCTCTCTAGTACAGTCCAGTGTTCTCTACTAGGTTTACTAGTATATCTACTCAATCTACCTACTGCATAAGAGATGTCAGGTCTAATCCTGTTAGAAATGTAGAGAAGTAAACCTATTAGTTAAGATTATTTCAGTTGAGATACAGGCTCACCCATATTCTTCTTCAAAGCAATTGAAGAATCATAAGGTGTAGAAATAGATTTAGAGTTATAAAAATCAAATTTATGAAGCATTCTTTTAATGCTATGAGCTAGACTAAAAAAATTCTATTAGAAGTTTTGGATATTTTCATTCCCAATATCATATCAGCAGGACCTAGATCCTTCATATTAAAGTTTTAGGAAAGATAATCCTTTACTCTTTAGATTACATCAAGAGAAGTTTCAAGGATAAGAATATCATCTACATATAGGCAAAACATAATATACTCATTGCCAAAGTTCTTAGAATATATGCACTTGTCATGTCATGGACAATGAATCCAAATTGTGCAATAACTTTGTTAAACTTTTAATGTCATTGTTTGGGTGCTTGTTTAAGTCTATACAATGATTTCACAAGTTTGCACACTTTATTTTCTTGTCCCTTGCCAATGAATCCTTCTGGTTAGTCCATATAAATCTCTTCAAGATCACCATTCAGGAAAGCAGTCTTGACATCCATTTGGTGAATGAATATGTTATGAATTGATGCAAGTGCTAGAAGAATTCTGATAGAGGAGATCCTGGCAACCGGAGAATAGGTGTCAAAGAAGTCAATACCCTTTTGTTGGGTGAAACCCATGGCAAAAAATCTGGCTTTGTATTTGTTGACAATGCCATCAGGTCGGAGTTTCTTCTTGAAGAACTATTTACAATCTACAGGTTTGCATCCTGGAGTAAGATCAGTGAGAATTCAAGTGTTATTCTCCATTATGGATTTAATCTCACTGTCAATGGCTTCTTCCCAAAAAGAAGACTCGGAAGAGTCCATTGCCTCCTTGAAGGAGTTAGGATCACCTTCTACAAGATAGGTAAAGAAATCTTCACCGAAAGATGTAAGAGTTCTTATTCTTTTGCTCCTTTTAGGTTCAGAATCAGTTACAGGAACAGAACTAGAAGTAGGGATATCAGAGATAGAAGGAGTGCAAGAAGGATCACTAGGGATTCTAGACTTGAAAGGAAAGATGTTTTCAAAGTAAAAAGCATACCTAGCTTCAATGATGGTATTGTTGGATATTTTACTGATCTCAAAGTTAACAGCTAGAAATCGGTTAACATTGCTATCTAGTGCATACCTGATGAAGATAGCATCAACAGTCTTGGGACTGATTTTTCTATTCTTCGGTTCCGGTATTGAAACTTAGTCAGGCAACCTCAAACTTTGAAGAATTGAATGTTAGGAGTTCTCCCTTTCCAAAATTCATATGGAGTAACGTTAGAGTCTCTTTGGGGAATCCTATTGAGTATAAAACAAGCAGAAAGAAGAGCTTCACCCCAAAGGTTTTCAGGTGCACCTAAGCTGAGTGACATGCAATTCACTATATCCATCATTCTTTCTTTTAGCTACATCGTTGGATTGAGGTATGTAAGGAGCAGTTACCTCATAAATAATGTCGTGTTCTTGGCAGAATTCTGTCATATCATTTGAGGTATACTCCCCCTCCCCCCCCCCCCCGATCAGATCTTAGAATTTTGATCTTCTTTTCACGTTGGTTCTCATCTTCGACTTTATACACTTTAAACCAATCGATGACTTCATCCTTGAATTTAAGAATCTAGGTGTGACAGAATTTAGAGCAGTCATCAATGAATGTCATAAAGTATCTTCTACCGCCTCAGGTGAGAACTCTATTCGAGTCACACACATCACTATGAATAAGTTCATGGGGTTCAGATGTCCTTGTGATAGAAGGAAATGATTTCCGAGTATTCTTACCCTGAACACAAATTTCACATCTAAAAGAAGTGTCAAAAGAAGATTTAGGAATGAGATTCAAATTAATCATTTTCTTGATAGAATTGAAGTTGACATGTCCTAGTCTTCCATGCCAGATATCATAAGACTCAATGTTCAAAGCAACAGGAATAGAAATTTTATTGTCAGAAGAATTTATTATATTGAGACGAAAAAAGCCATAACAACCAAAGCTTTTTCCAATGAAGATATTAGACTTGGAGATTACAAACTTATTGAATTCCTTGACAATCTTATAGCCAGCTCTGAGAAGTGAAGACTCGCTAATCAGATTTCTCCGAAGTGTGGGTACATGTAGGATGCCTTGAAGAGTCAAAATTTTCCCTGAGGTCATTCTGAGATCAATACGTCCAGTTCCCTTATCTCTCTAGTGGAGTCATCTGTCAAGCTCACGCTTCCTCCACGTTGTTCCTGATAGGATTTAAATCAGAAGCGTTAGTACAGATATGAATATTGGCTCCTGAGTCTAACCAGCAGTCCGAAGAGAAGGTAATAGAGTTGACAATAGGAAAAGAAGAATCTAACCAAAAGGAGTTGGAGTTCAGATCCACCATGTTAGCCTTGTGCCCGCCATTTTCTCCATTTCCTCTTGTTTGAGCTTTGACAAGTTCTTTCTTCAGGTTAAAACATTGAGGCACCATGTGATTTGTTCTTCCACAGATATAGCAGAATCTTCCGTCGGTCTTCTGACCAAGGTTTTGGATTTGAAGGAGAAAGATTGAGAAGGTTTGAAAGAAGAGTTTGCATGGGTAGAAGAATGAAAATGATTGGGTATTTTGAACTTCTTACTTTTGAGATTCATAAATTTGCGCTTAGGCTTATCCTCCACCAAGTTCACTTTAACTTTCATTTCTAACTTGGTTTTGGAGTTTTGCCTATGCTAATCTTCTATGTGAATCGCTTTAAGGGCTTGAATGAGAGTTAAGCCACCTTGTTTGTGACAGAGGTGTCCAGCAAAGGTTGACCAGGAATGAGGAATTTGTCACAAAGACAAGACACCTTGTAATCGTCGGAGAATTGATTTGCTTTCGATTGAAGGTGTCGGATATGATCTTGAAATTCATGAAGTTGATCAATGATAGGTTTACTGTCAGTCATTATGAATTTATTGAAGGAGGAGGAGGTGAATCTTTCGATTCCAGTATCGTCGAGGCCATATTCATCCTCGAGAGTTGTCCATAGTTCTTTAGCACTCTTATATTCATAATAAATATGATATAGACTATTAGAGAGTGCACTAAGAATCCTATAGAGATAATGATAGTCAATTTCCTTAAGTTTCAAATTGATGTAGGAGGAAGGAGTTCTAGGAAGAGTTTCAACAGGAAATGATCTAACAGATGAAGGTTTAGGAGAAGGTGTAGGAATGATATTATCTATGGCTGATATGAGACATAAAGTGATTAACTAGTACTTTATCTGGTTTGCCCATCTCTTAAAGTGTGTCGAAGAATTTCTCTGGTTTGACCACCCTTGGAGTGATCAGGGTTGGCCATAGTGATGGGATGGTGCTACCTAAATTATGTATCTCAAATTATTTGATAATGTCAGAATTTAGTTTATATTGGTAGCTTTTAGATTAGGGTTTGCAGAATAAAAAATGTATAGTCTTTCTTTAATTATGAGCCAAATAATTTAAGCAAGATATAACAAGATATAGACTTGTTCTTTTAATTTCCCTAATTCCAAATTATAACAATAATAATTTCTTAAAGGTTATTCCAATTAAATTTTAGAAATAGAGTAACAAAAATTAATTAATAATTGACTTGCAAGAATAAATAATCCTTAGAAAAAATAGCACAAAATTAAACAATTTTTAATTAGACAACTTTTATTGCAAGAAGCAGTTAATTAAACTGATGCATGCATATAAAATTTTGCAATAAGAGTTTATAATATATATAATTTTTTTTAAAATAAGACAAGATTTAAATAATTTAATTTATCTTGTATATATTTTTAAATAAGACAAGATTTATATATATTTGTAAACAAAACTTAATAAGAATTTGTAATGAAAACAAATGAATAAAGTTTTGTAAATGGAAAAGATTTTGGCCTTGTAATGATTAATACAAATAGATTTGTAATGAATAAAGCTATTAAGATTTTCTAGATCTTATATTGAAAGATTTGGCCTTGTAATAATTAATACAAATAGATTTTGCTTTGCAAAGAATTGAAAAAATTAGAATTAAAATTTAGGGATCTTACAACAAGATACGAGTTTACAATAGTTTAGAAATATCTATCGCAATAATTTTGTAATGAAATAATTTTATGAAAACTTTAAGGATAACTGAAATTTTGAAACACGATCCTTTAACTACTTTTGTAAGAATTTGTAAAAGACAAATTGTAAGAAATGAAAATTTTCCCTTTTAAGATTTTTTTTTTGTTTTAAATAATTATCTTTACTTGCAGGGACAATTTTCTACTTACATGAAAATTATCAATTGCATAAAATAGACAAGTAATTATATTGCATGAAATAATTTTCTAAATTTAATTGCATGAGTTATCAAAATTCTTTCTTCTAGACTGTAGGAAATTTAATTGGATTAAAACATGCAACAAATATAAATCTTTAAAACCTAATAAACTACTTGTTTTAAGTATGCAACTGAAATACAGAATTAAAAGAAAATAAAATACTGGTCTAGGGTGACATAGTCGTGCAGACGCACTGCCTAAGAAGAAAGATAGCCAGCTCTCGTCCGGACCTTAAAAATGACTCCCTCTCCTAGCGATAAAAACTCCCCTGGTAGTACATCAGCACCCAACTCAGGACGATGAGTCAGGCCTCTGCTCAGACGGAGATTCGTTGCTCGTAAGTGAAAAAATAACGTTGAGAAAGCACCAAAACTTGATCTTAAGAACACAATTTTTTTCAGCAGAATATATGTAAGAAATGTTAGGAGTAAGAGAGCAAATCGATTTCTGTTTCATGTAAAAGATACGCGCAGAGATTGAGTATTTATAATGCTCTGCAGATCTTCTAGTTTGTAACAGCCCGGGAGAATATGTGATCATGCGTTAGCAGTTGCAACGTGCAGATCTGATTCTCTTGAATGGGTCCAACTCTACCCGAAAAATCTCAACAGAATTTTTAAATAAAAATAAAAAATGTAGCAGGTCTAACAAACCCCTGAATCAAACTGCATTCGTGTCCGCAGGTCGTGGGCGCGCGCCACCCGAACTCGCCTGGCCCGGTTCGGCATGTGCGCACGCGTGTGGGGATATGGCCCATGGCCCACACTCATAACAATAGGCATGAAAAGAGTTGGTATATATACTACCCAACCTTCCATCTCCTATCTAATGTAGGACTAAACTCAAAGGCAAATAAGAGGGAAACTCAAGTTTTCCCTCCAAACTCAAAACATGTCTAGCAGAATAGTGTCATCTGCTGTGGAAAATGATGTTTTTCCTTAGATTCTAATAACTATACGGATTTTCATTAATTCTTCGAAAGTATTATCATCGGCATATTACGGGTTTTGAGAATAACTTTCTTTACTTTTTTTGGCCAAGGTGATTACTAAGCCTTCATAAGTTGCAATGATCAGTAAGAAAATCAACTGATTAACTAAAACTAGATTAATGATCTGAATAGTTACAGGATATAATGAGATGAAATGCTTTTAATCATAAAAAAGAAGAAGAAGAAGAAGAAAATATGAAGTATACAACTTGGTATAATTAGAATTAACATACTAAGAATATGAAAATGCTTAGGATCTCCTACTTGTTACGGTAAAAGCAGAAATCGAGATCAAGAACAACAAACGCAAACACGTAGATTTAGCGAGATTCGGAGCAAGTCTTACGTCCTCGGGCAGCAGCAAATAGTTTCACTAAGACAAAGATAACAGATACAAAAGAGATCCTCAGATCTCAATACTCTCTTTCACAGATGATAGAATTCTCAGAATTCAGAATCACCAACGGCGGGAAAACAAATCCTAAATAAACTAGAGTTGTTTCCCGATACAGAATCCCCAAAATACCCCTCAACAAGCACGGGTATAAAAAACATAATATAATCCGTACCAAAAAAGGGTCCTTAAACAGTTGGTAATTGATAATAGGGATTAGGGTTCAAGACAACCCAACAAATCTTCTTGATTGAATCCTATCAAGATATAGAATGAAACTGCCAGAAAGCTGTTGCTGCCACCATTTGCCTCTCGAGAGGCTAACTCCTCCTGCCAATACTGAGCAAGTCCAAGCAATGCATGAACTTGCGCGAGGGAACTGGCTTGGTCAACATATTTGTTGGACTGTCGACTGTACCAATCTTTTTCACCTTAATCGACTTTCGGTATGGATGAAGTGATACCTCACATCGATGTGTTTCCTCTTGCCGTGAAGACTTGATCCTTTAACAAACATATTGCACTATTCTGATCTACAATTTTCTCCTGATGAAGCTCAACATCATAAACTCACTCTTTTAACCAGATAGCGTTCAATGATCAAATAGATTTAAATGATCAAATAGATTTCAAGATCAAACTGGAAACAAATATTGCCATTACATAGAAATACAAGTGAAGACTTAACCTAAGCATAGGTGAGAACCATACTTAAGGACATACTAGTCCAGGCCAAACTAACCTCTACATCAAAAATTAGATTGACATTTGCCAAGCAAATGTAACCCAAGATTGATAAATAATCAAACATGCTGCCTCAAGCTTCATATTGGCAATTGGGTGAGCCCATTTGTAGATCAAAACCAACCAAAATTATCTTTTTATCTACATTTGATGGTTCTCTTTTTTTTTTTCCACCACCTCCCCATTCTTTCTGAATAAGGCTGATAAATAATTCTTATATTGATTAATGAAGAGTCAAGGTTACTCTGTTGTTCTGTGGGATCCCTTTAACCCACCACTGCTCCTCCTCCGGGTTTGCGCCACAGCTGCATTCATCAGCATGTGGGTGCAGAACACAGCGGCTGCAGTGATGATGCCGCCGGTGGCCACTGGCATCATTCAACATCTCCCAAAGGAGGGAATGTTGAGGTGCACCAGTTCTTTAAGGCACTGATACTGGGGGTGATCTACTCTGCTCCTATTGGCACTGGTGCTATTCTCATATTGGCAGAGATGTGGAGTGGTTCTTTCCCTGGAGAGATACCCATCAGTTTCAGCACTTGGTTCTTCTTCGGGTTTCTTCTGGCAATGATTATATTCTTTGCACTTTGGGGTGTTTCTATGCCTTCTATATCTCTCAAAGGGTTCTAGGAGGGAACTTTCTGCTTATCTGGATAAAGGATGCTTAAAGAGAGAGCTGGAATTATTAGGTAAGAAATTCTATCAGTACAGACCGTCACGTAGTTAAATGAGATGTCGATAAGCAAGCACTTTATCAAATTATCTAACAACTAAGAGATCTAGTTTTTTGAGCATGGGAACTACGATTACCCTATTGCAGGTTGAATCATTCACGCGTATGTTATCATTCACATTACACATTTGAAACTAGGAAACATTTTATGTTTTGATGACTTAAATAAAGATGTACCGGAGAAATATACCAATAAGATGCCCATTTAGTCTTGGGCCTTGTTTGACAAGTGGAGTTAGCTCAACAATTGAGTAATTCCGGCTAACTCTTGCCGAACGATCAATTTTGACAAAAGTTAGTGAGTCATGATGAAAATGGATTTAGCTCAAAACTAGCTTGGAAATCCACCCCAATTCTCAAAAATTCAAGACTTATTAACTCCAGCAGAAGGCTAGAATTACTGGCTAGCCAAATCTAACTCCAACCAAACAACCATCTCCATATGAATCGATAATTCTTCTGCAATAAATCTCTCAAAAATCCTAATTTTTATTACTGACTCTACTAGCCATACGAGGCCTCAGGCCTTGTTTGGCAACAAGTTAGCTCAAGAATTGAGCTTATTCTTGCCAACTCTTGAAACAGAATCAAAAAATGACAAGAGTTAGCAAGTAATCATGACATGAAAAACCATCTAGAAATTCCCCAAAAGTACTCCAAATCACTCATAACCTCTAACTCAAGGGTTACTAATTCCATCAAAACCTTGGGTCAGCCTTTCGATTTCTCTCTCTATTTCAAATCCTTGCTCTTGTTGATTCTCTACATCCAAACAACCAATCAAAACGTAATTCCTGACTCTTAGGCTGCATTTGGCAAGTGGAGTTAGGTTCCTCCTAACGCCTTCCAAACACCTCTAAATCGGGGCTGGATTAAGTTGTTGGGCCTTGTCTCGAAACGGGGGATTCCCCCGTTATCAAGAGTTACCAATTCCAGTTTTGAGTTTGAATTGGCACAAATGGCAGACTCAGCCAGAAAAGGCAGCCACAACTCCATATTTTTCACCTTCCAAAAAAAAAAAATCTCATTCTTAACTCCTAAAGATTTCTCTCTCCCAAGGCATAATCCTAATTCCTAACTCCACTTGCCAAACACAACCGTAATGCTATTTATTTCCAAAAACTAATAACTTTGACTTCCTAACTCTTGTTGCCAAACACAGCCTTAATGAGAAGTAAAAAAAAAAAAAAAAAACATGCTTCATGGTCTCTAGAAGTTATAGCGTGTCTACAGCATAGTGCATGTGTGCATGTGTGCACACGCGCACACATGGATTATTCATATGTTGCCTCATGGACTTGCCAACAGATAACCAGTCACATTGGTCATGTCTCCTTGGAAAAACATACAATGCACTTCAAACTAACATATAATCCATGCCATTTTAGAACCTCCTAATCATAAACATATGCGAAAACATAAATTATTATGCCTCTGGATCAAAACTAACTATTTGTCTCTCATTGGAAAATTTAATTCATTTATGAGCATGTGTTATTCATATATGTTTGACAATGCCGTCTCTTGTGTTAAAAGGCGTTTTATTTTTTTGGTCTTTCCTCCAGATTTCATCTATTTATTGAGTTTTTTTTGTGTTTACCAGGTCCAATAGATTTTGCTGAAATATGATTCTAACTGTTTTCACGGTAAGGCTGCCACTAAATACTCCCTAAAAGACTCTGATATTATTGGCTATAAAGAGTGTTTTTTGACACATGATGTTGGTATGCAGTCACCTGTAGTTTTATGGATGACAAGAAGCTTAACAGAAGAACTGCCCTGATGGGGGTCTCTATTTCATGGCCTTGT